>MSJE01000014.1:0-142914 GCA_001931935.1 Aspergillus aff. floccosus IMV 01167
TTTTTTTTCTTCGTCAGGTCATTATTGTGTCTCCTGAATGGGGTTGTCGGTGCAGATGTATAGATCCGATCGATCAGGCATTGGATGTATCCATGGATGTCGTCAGGAGAACGCACGATCAGGAACCCCCCAACCACCGGGTTTCTTCTCCACGAAGAGACTTGTATGACTTCATAGAGTTGTGTCTTGGGGAGAAAGGGCCTGAGGCTGGTGCATTTCCAGCCCCTGACACTCCAGCAGGATCTTCGTCCATCGGGGAGTCTCAGCGAGATGCAGAAATTCTCCGATGCCATCTACAATGATAGTTCCATTCCGGGCGATCCAGACCTCTTATGCTATCCGTGGAATGAAGGAGGGTCCCGAGAGATCTGATAACGTTCGAAGTAAATTTGACATGGTTTGAGCTTGATCGGTCCATCCACGGATGCATACTCCGTGTCAACCAGCTCAAGCGAGATGAGGTTACATCTAGACCCCCGCCGTCATCAGCGCGATATTAATACCTCGGATGGACTACCCAGACTAGCTTCGTGTCTCGTGCTTTCTATTTGACCACTTCCTCACTCTCCTTCTCCTAACTAGCAGTAGTATTACTCTTATATTAACCCCCTTCAGCATGTAAGGGGTCTCCTGCTCCACCGTCCATTGTTTCTTCCCCACGAGATGACCTCCAAAGCGCCCCAAGAGGATCCCCAGGAGGAGACCTTCTCCGCCGTCTCCACGTCGTTCCCGCCCCTCTACAAAGTCTACAAGCGCCGTTTCTGGGGTCTCGCCCAGTTGGTTCTCCTCAACATTGTCGTGAGCTGGGACGTATGTGTTAATTGATTTCCCTTATAAGATCTCTGGCTAAACGATCCAGTGGTTGACCTTCTCCGCCATCTCCTCCACCGCCGCGGAGCACTTTGGTGTCTCCGAGAGTGCCATCAACTGGCTCAGCACGGGCTATCTCTTTGCCTTTTGCGTCGCCAGTCCGTAAGTGTCCCGCATCGCGGAGCATCATCAAGTCCGTGCTGATGGTCCCAGCGTTGTGATCCTCACTCTGAACAAAGGCGGTCCCAAACCCGCCATCATCATCACGTCGTCGCTCCTCTTGGTGGGCAATTGGATCCGATATGCTGGCACCAAGGCCAACGGGGGCATCTTCGGTCTGGTCATGTTTGGCCAGATTCTCATCGGACTGTCGCAACCCTTCTGTCTGAGTGCCCCCACACGATACAGTGACCTCTGGTTCTCCGATAGTGGCCGCATCAGCGCGACAGCCGTAGCGACGTTGGCCAATCCATTGGGAGCCGCGCTGGGCCAGCTGGTCGACTCCTTCTGGGCGACCACCCCCAGTGAGGTCCCCAATATGGTCTTGTACATCTCCGTCATCGTAAGTCTCTCACCCACATGGCCAAAGATTTCGCAACGACTCACCAATCTCAGGCCACCGTCGTCGCCATCCCCTCCTTCTTCATCCCCGCAGCACCCCCAGCTCCCCCCAGCGCCTCCGCGGCGGCCTCCAAGACGCCGCTCCGCCCGGCCGTGACGCAGCTCGTCCGCACCCCCGAGTTCTGGCTCATCCTGGTCCCCTTCGCCGTGTACGTCGGCTTCTTCAACAGCGTCTCCTCGCTGCTGAACCAGATCCTCGCCCCCTACGGCTTCGACGAGACCGAGGCCGGCATCGCTGGCGGCCTCCTCATCATCGTCGGCCTCGTCAGCGCCGCCATCGTCTCCCCCATCACCGACCGCTTCAAGCACTACCTCGCCACCATCCGCGTTCTCGTCCCCATCGTCGGCATCTGCTACATCGCCCTCATCTTCGCGCCCCCCAGCCCCGCCGGCATCGCCCCTTCCTACGTGGTCCTCGCCCTCCTCGGCGCCTCCTCCTTCGCCCTCCTCCCCGTCGTCCTCGAGTTCCTCGTCGAAATCACCTACCCCTTCTCCCCGGAGATCGGCAGCACCATCTGCTGGACCGCCGGCCAGCTCCTCGGCGCCGTCTTCATCCTCATCCAGGACGCCCTCAAGGCCGGGCCCCACGCCAACCCCCCTGAGCACATGCGCAATGCCCTCATCTTCTCTGCTGTCATTGCTGTCGTCGCTGCCCCTTTCCCCATCTGTATCGGCCTGTTTGGCCGCGAGGTACGACGCCGCAGACTCGACGTCGACCGCGGCGTGAGTCTGTCACGGGTCGCCTAGTGCGTAGTTGCGTAGTTGTGTTGGTTATCGTGAGATGGTCTCATTCTATGACGATGGAATCGTGATACCCTTTGTCATGTTGTTGATGCGTCGTCTTCTGCCCTAGCGTAAATGATTTGTATGTAAATGAGTCAATGCCATATATGTTCCGGATACTCCCGAAGTAACAGAACTCAAGAGAAGTCCATGTATTTCTAAAACAAAATTAAAAAGCACAGTGTCAAACAGGCACAAACCAGCTATCTGTACATACACAGCGAAGGATGCAACCCCGTCCTCCGCATTTTGAACAACCATCCCACACACACGGAGACTACCTCGTCCGTGTGAGATTCAACCAAGGCAGGCGGACACACCGCCATCATATCATACGTCGACAGGCTCATCCCGACACATTTCTCTCTTCGTTATCTCGTTTTCGTGGCGTGGTGCGATATGCGTTGCTCGTTCACCCGTTGTCATCGACCCGTAAGAGAATGCGGCGGGAATCGGTCCTCGTCAATACGCTTATTTGAGGGACTTCCAGAGCTTGGGGGCGGCACAGGCGGTGGCGCAGTGGGTGAGGTGGAAGACTATCAGTCATGCGTTAGGTCATCGTCGTTCCACAAGTGAAAAGGGGGTGGTGCAATAGAATATTGGAGTCTAAGGGAAGATAGCGGTAGGGACTTGTCGGTACTTACACTCCTCAACACAGTCCTCCTTGGGGCCCTTGTAGTCGGGGTCCTCCTGCTGCTGGGTGACACGCTCGATGCACTCGTCGAGGTGGTGCTTGTAGGGAGCGCACTGGGCGGAGTTGGCGCACTCTGTCGAACATCAGTCAGTAAGTCAATGTAATATAACGTTGTGCTGGAGGCAAAAAAGGACCACGATCCCACGCAATGGCTCGTCCGATGTCCGATGGACCTGACCGCACAGCGCCCCGTGTCCATTACGCCGAGCCATTGCCACACAATCTCACAGAGACCATTCCAATCACCACAAAAAGTACAAAATCGTTCAAAAAAAAAAAAAATGAACTTACCCTCCTCGAGCTGGGGCTTGATATCCTCAGGCTCCTCTTCCTCTTCCTCTTCCTCCTCTTCTTCCTCCTCCTCTTCCTCCTGCTCGGGCTCTTCCTCAGCAGCCTCCTCGGCGGGAGCAGCCTCCTCCTCGGCGTTCTCGTCGCCGGCCGACTCCTCGCTCACAGCGGGCTTCTCTTCGG
Source organism: Aspergillus aff. floccosus IMV 01167 (assembly GCA_001931935.1). Taxonomy (NCBI): domain Eukaryota; kingdom Fungi; phylum Ascomycota; class Eurotiomycetes; order Eurotiales; family Aspergillaceae; genus Aspergillus; species Aspergillus aff. floccosus IMV 01167. The sequence continues at coordinate 3,380 of MSJE01000014.1, forward strand.
AGGCGGTCTCCTCGCTGCTGGTCTGCTCGACGGTCTCGGCGGGAGCCTCAGCCTGGGCCTCGGGGAAGCCCAGGGAGGAGACGACATCGGAGAAAAATTCGGCGAGACCCATCCTGAACCGGGTGTCTGTTGTCAATTGGGCTGACTGGCGGGGCCTGGGATCGAAAGTGGTGGGCGGGGTGGGAGTGGCAGCGTCGAGCGTGGTTGATGAGGTTGGTGCAGTGGTTTGATGAAAGCTTTCGCGCTTCCCGTCCACCGGAACTGCCCGGCCGCCGGCAATTATCGCGCCCGTGATTGGTGAATATTGTTATCACGTGAGTTCCCGAACGGGTAGGGATATCAGTCTGTATACAGTTCTTGTTTCTCTTTCCCCAAGTTTGGTGCTTTTGTTCTTCTTTTATTAATGCTTGTGATTGTAGAGAGTAAAGAGTCGTTCTGTTTTAGAAAACGAATCGGTGGAGTGGGCCTTAGAAGCCAAGTAATACTTGTGCCCATTAATATGGGACGCAGGCCGATGACTTGAAATGCGACAAATCGCTCTTCTAATACGGATATCGTAGCCAAGCAGACTTATTTACTATACATGATAACTGGAGAAGTCTGAGAAACCCCATGACACAAGGAAACTCATGACTCGATATGCCTGCCCCATGGCTGCACATTAGCTGGCGCGGCGCAATCTCTCCTCGAGCACGTTCGCCACGCTCTGCTGTTGCACCTCTTCATAACCGGGCGGAGGTTCCATCGGTTCCGGCTCTCGCGACGGTTCAGATCTGACTTCGGTCTGCGCGGGCAACGGCGGCGTCTGGCTCGCTTGAGTCTCCTCGGCGGAGGTGTTGGTCGGCCCCGAGTAGGCGGGTAGCTCTTCGAGATGAACGCTGGTCATGTCGACATTGCTCGCGCCTCGACTGCTCTGGGAGACATCGACGACTTGCTGGAGGCGTTCTTTGATCCGCTCGAAATGGTTGTGAAAGTCGAAGGCGCCGCCTTCTTTGAACGTCACTTTGCACTGGACGGCGGGCATGGACGCGGGGATACCGCCCCCTGCGACAGGCTGGATGAGAGCGATCCACACGTTGGGGCCGAAGAACGGGGCGGTGATGTGGGTGTCGTGTACATTGAGCAGCGGGACGGAGAATGACTGCAGTTCGGGTGTTTTCTGTGCAGGAATATACACCACCTAGCGGGTCAATCAGTTATCTAGCTCGAATCTCGGTGAGCGAAGTATGGCGGGGGTGGTACTCTTTGGTTGGTAAGATATATCCGCCCCGTGCTGCTTTGGACTGAAAAGGACCCTTGGGAGGTGGATGAGCCGAGAGGCTGTAGAGAGAGACCCGTCCGGGGCGGAGATGTATATATCAATTGTTCGTGGGGTAGATGGATGAAGCCATCGCGCTCATGAAGCATTACCCAGCTGGTTGAGGGTTGGGGTTAGCGGTGTGTCAAGGGTTGTTACAAAGCGTATAAAAACCGATTCATGGACATAGGCAGACAATATTGTCCACAGGCAGAGGAAGATATGATAGACGATTAGATAGGCTATTGATGGGCCATGCACGTACTTGATCGACATGTCGGAGCTATCGGATCCAAGTTCACAACAGTAAGCTCCAGGATGGTGATAGAGAGAGATGAGTTCCGCGACTTGGGGTGAGGTCAGCATGAAAAGAACGATACAGGTAACACCTTGGAGATTACCAGACGCACCCCACTGTCAGAGACAGGATACCGTAGGATGTCCAGAACCACAGCCACGATAGCTTTATACTGCCCGGTGTGACTGGGGATGGAGGGAGAGAAGCAGACGTTAGGCAGGTAAGGTATTAGGCTATGCTGTAAGCCTGTTTAGTATACCAGGCACCGGCACCAGTCAGACCCACTGAGGGTTTGAAGTTTAGAGTACAGGAGGGATAAACTGCAATGACAGAGAATCACGTGAAATATATCAAGTCCCAAGGCTTTTCTCTAGAGAATTCTCATTTGGGTGTGTCTCGTCGTGGTGGTGACAAATGGCGAGGGGAAAATTTTGGAGGTGCAGAAGAGATGGGGTTCCTGTCGCGGGGCTGCAGGGAGAAGGCAAGGCGGAGAAGCAGAGCGGGCAAGGGGAACAAAACCCTACGGGCATAAAATCTGGATCAGTCGGATCCAGCGGCATCAGCCCGGAACCCCAAGCTACAGGATCTCTCAGAGAGGATCCCCACCAAAGGGTCCAAAGCTCAGGTGCGGTTCTTCATCCTGAGCTCGGATCGATGAGATCTAGACCCTGGAACAGCCGATCATCTTCAGCCTCTTATCTTCCGAGCATTATCAAAAAGCCTGTGGTATCTACAGGCTTCAAGTTGGATTATCAAGTGAATCCTGCATCTAATATATGCTTTATCAAGTCTAAGGTAGGGCATCTTATTTCAGATGCATTCTCCGCATTGATCGGGATCAACACAAGCCGCTACAATATATATATATATTGTCTACACAGTCTTTACACCATTGAAATTCGATGTGAATGATACCAAGAAAGTACCGGAAGTGCAATGACCGACAGTTTATCTTGGATATCGCATGAGCTCTATATATCCCGATACGGAGTATGCGAGATCATGGCGGGGAAGTGTTTATCTTCCGAGAGCGCTCCGTAAAGAATAGGATGAAACCTCTAGGCACGTAGCTTGCGTATCTGGACTATCAGGTAGATAAATTCTTGTTCCCCCCCCCCACCTCTCTTCTGTCTCAATACGGTTGCTTTGAATTTCTATCAATCAATCTAATTTCTATTGGGTGTTCATATTTATATACTCCATATAAACTATCATCCAAGAGACGCGACAGATGCTAGATGCTCCCACAGAGAGATAAACAGACCCCATCTCAGCCAAGTTTCTCCATAGTATAGTTGCACATTGTATTTATTAGACAAAGGTCATTCGCAAAGAGACACCATATACAACACCATACGTAGCACCCAAAACACCAATCCACGGATCTCATCCCTATCGCATCTCTACACAATGGGGTGGATTTGACGTAACCGTCAGCATAACCTGATCCGGCGTCTCCTCCAGGTGGTTTCACCACGGCGTCATCCTGACGAATGGGGGACAAAGTCAAATATGATGGGCTTATCTATATTTCTGTTGAGGCTCTGGTATAAAACAGTATCTGACAGGCAAAACCGTTGAGAGTGCCTTTACAGTGGTGGTTTCTAGAAGCATCGCTGAGCGAAAAGAGGGGAACAGAGGGTTTCCCGGGTGTGGGAGCCGGCGTGGGAGCTTATACCACCCAACGGAAGAACGTTACCTCCAACCCCCACCAGAACAGGAAAAAACGACAGGGAAAACGTCGTCGATAGCTTCTCTTCCTCCCTCTCCTCCTCAAGGATCACCCTGGCCTGTCACATGGCTCCGAGCTCTACCACCTCACAACCCGGTTCAGATAGCTAGCTCTTGGCTCATCGTCCGATCTCCCGTGTTCTCTCACCGCGACCTGCTGTTTTTTTTTTTAGCGGCCCTCGAGGCCCTCTTATGGTAGCCACTTCCCCTTCTGGTTTCCCTTCATTTACATTCAATGTGGAATCTTTGGACTCGTCCGACTGACTCGAATTTGTCTTCCCTGACAGATCCCAAGCGTGATCGTCTCCGACTCACTCCCCTCCATTCCCGCTACGCGCACTGTCCTCTCCATTAGTCACTGCGGCACCCAGCCTCTGATCCAGAACGCAAACCGGTCCACCTCACACGCGCCCCGGAGCCTTTAGGGCATTTCCCTTACTGTGCTCTAGGAGGCGTCTTCAAATTGTCACCGAACACTACGTCGCCTCCCCTCGCGGATCGTCCGGCATCATGGCAAAACAACCCTACATCCCACCTCTGATCGGGTGGCTCTACGATTTGGTCCTATGGGCCTTCTCCATCCTCGTCGACTTCTTCTTCCGGGAGGTACACCCTCGTGGCTCCTGGAAGATCCCCCGAAAGGGCCCCATGATTATCGTCGCTGCGCCTCATGCGAACCAGGTAGGATTACATCATGCTACCGACAGCTCTCCGGAGAAGCTTACTAATACCTGCTCCGTCTAGTTCGTCGATTCACTGATTCTGATGCGCGTTCTCCGTAACGAAGCCCACCGTCGAATCTCATGGCTCATCGCAGAGAAGTCGTTCAAGCGCAAGTTCATTGGTCTGCTGGCCAGAGGCATCGGGACCGTGCCCGTGGCCAGAGCAATGGATAATGTGAAGCCAGGCCAGGGTACGATATACCTCCCGGACCCCGTCAATCAGCCTACCCTGGTGCGCGGCGTGGGGACGAACTTCGAGGGCCCTGGATTCGAAAAGGAGGGCACCATTGCCCTTCCCACTATCAACGGGACCTCGCACAGCGCGGTCATTGCCGAGATTCATGGCCCAGAGGAGTTGGTGTTGAAGAAACCGTTCAGAGGCAAGGACCCGCTCTTCCAGCTTACCGGAAGGAAAGACATTACACCCGACGGTAAATTCACTGGTGATGTCTCCAATAAAGACCTCGCCGATTTCAAAGGCTCGAAATTCAAGGTTTCGCCACATGTAGACCAAACCGCAGTGTACAACGCGGTTTTTGCCCGACTGAATTCCGGTGGTTGTGTTGGTATCTTCCCAGAGGGTGGTAGTCATGATCGGCCTAACCTACTGCCTTTAAAAGGTAATTCCTTGCCGCACCTATTCTCCTACTTTTGCAATTATTGACTCTGAACTAGCTGGTGTCGCGTTGATGGCTCTGGGGACCCTGGCTGATAACCCCGATTGTGGCCTGACAATTGTTCCTTGTGGAATGAACTACTTCCACGCACATAAGTTCCGGTCGCGTGCTGTCATTGAATTCGGAAATCCTATAGAAGTTCCCAAGGAGCTTGTAGAACAGTATAGGAAAGGGGAGCGGAGAGAAGCAGTTGGTGCCTTATTGGACATTATATATCAGAGCTTGGTCGCTGTGACTGTGACTAGTCCGGACTATGAAACCCTCATGGTTCGTGCCGACGATTCCCTTCTACTTCGACATCATTACTAATGGTTCGCCGCAGGTTATCCAAGCAGCCCGTCGTCTGTATAATACGAAAGGCAAGAAGATGCCACTTCCGATGGTGGTTGAACTCAATCGCCGATTGGTGAAAGGATATACGCACTTTAAAGATGACCCCAGGATTGTGAGGTTGCGGAAATCGGTTGCGGATTACAACCGGTCGTTACGGTTGCTGGGCATCCGCGACCATCAAGTAGAATACGCGAAATTCTCGTTCTTCCAAGTGATCTTCACTCTCATCACTCGCTTGGTTAAGCTGTTCCTTCTTGCGATTGGAACCCTACCTGGACTACTTCTTTTCGCACCGGTCTTTATTGTCACCAAGGTGATCTCTAAGAAGAAGTCGAAGGAAGCGCTGGCTGCATCGACCGTCAAAGTCCAAGGTCGGGATGTTATGGCCACCTGGAAACTTCTTGTTGCTCTCGCATTCGCCCCATGTCTTTATATCTTCTACGCCTCGGCTTTCTTCTTTTGGGCTTGGTACAACCGTATTCAAGGATATGTGCCAGAGCGGGTCCCCTTGTCGGTGATCGGAATCATCGCTCCGATGATATTCCCCTTGATCACGTTCGCCGCTCTCCGAATCGGCGAGGTCGGCATGGACATTATCAAGTCCCTACCACCGTTGGTGCTGTGTCTTAATCCGTCGTCGGCAAACACATTGGTGAAGCTTCGTCAGAGGCGCGAGGCACTGGCTCACGAGGTCACCGAGACCATCAACACGCTGGGCCCGGAACTCTTCCCTGACTTCGATGCGGCCAGGATCGTCACCGATCCATTCCGTGAGATGAACCGCGGAAAGCCCGACGGAGAGCATCCGCCCATCCCAGAAATCACGCGGACCGGCACGTCGGATCTGGACGAGGGCAGCGCCTCGAAGGAACCGCTTCCTCGGAACGAGTCGTTCCACAATCTGGCTAATATCGGTTTCTTCTCGACGCGCCCTTCAAGTCGCAGCCGCAGCCGCAGCCGCACCAGCTCCTTTGGTGCTGGTCACGGGACATCTGGTCGACAACTGCAGCCTCTGAGTCAAATCAACACCAACGAGGGCTTTGAGGAGGTAAGTTCCAAGATTCGGGATGCTATGCGGCAGCGTGGAGAGCGCCGACGTCGGTATAGTGAGGACAGCAGCGGGTTTGCCGTGGCCAGTTCGGGGCCAGGAACGCCGTCGAGTGAGGAGTACGAGCGGAAGCATATATAGGAAACATGGGAAGGAATGTAAGGGAGTGGTGTGTTGTGCGATAACGACGACGATGATGATGTTTTTCTGTGTAATAGCAGCGGTGTCCGGCGTTATGTATTGTACGTGTGCGTTAGTTCTGTTTGATATGCGATACCAGGTGTAGGAAAATGCAGAGAAGACAAAGTCAAGTGGAAAATGATGCCGAGTGGAAGCTGCAGCCTCGGACCGCGTCAACTGGAGAGAGCAACACGTGGGCCCGCCTCTTCCCCGATGCGATTCTCGACCCACTGTTACCACTACCACCACCGCTTACGTCTCTCGCGTTCTCTTTGTCTTCTTCTCCAGCTCTCCGTCCTCTGTACATCTGGACTTTCCTCATGCCAATTGATTCACGCTCTCCTGCCAGGTGTCATTGGTTGGTCGGAACACGCCAGTCTGCCCGGTTTTCGCCATCCCAAAATTAGAACGCGTGCACCGCCAACGAAATACTGAGCGAAAAAAAGGTGCAGCCTGATGGACACTGCCCTACAAGGAACGATCTCCATAACCTTCTACCGCATTTAGTTCGCCGAGTCTCCTCTGACCTCAGAGGCCAGTGTGGTCATCATCTGATTCTCTGTCAAATCCCATCTTCCTATTTTATCTCCTCGACCTCCCCTTCTTCGCCCTACAACACCGAACCGGAAACCTGTCCTTTACGATAGACATCACTCCTTTTCTTTCTGGCCTCAGACGGACACAAACATCATGGCGACGTCGATGCATTTAAACCGGCTACGGAAATGGTTCCTTGCGTCTCCGCCAATCGAGTTTGCCATTTCAAAGATCCGGGAGCTGCTGGTTGGAGCGATTAGGCAAGGGCCTGTTCCACAACATGTCGCCTTCGTCATGGATGGAAACCGGAGGTTCGCGAGAACGCATGGGATCGAGACGGTGGAGGGGCATAATTTGGGATTTGAGGCGTTGGCGAGGGTAAGTCTTCTTTTCGTCTATCCAGGTTCTATGTCATGTTGAAGTGCCTCGCCACCTACCCGTGGGCTTCCATCAGGGGGCCACAGCAAGGTCATACTTATTGCGGGACTGACATTTTGTTCCGGAATGTAGATTCTCGAAGTTTGTTACCGCAGCGGAGTGAAAGTCGTCACGATCTACGCCTTCAGCATCGAAAATTTCAAGCGCTCAAAGTTTGAGGTGGACGCCCTGATGGAGATGGCGAGAGTCAAGCTCTCCCAGATGGCGCAACACGGAGAGATCCTCGACCGGTACGGTGCGAAGGTGCGTGTGCTGGGTCGGTTGGATTTGCTCCGGCCCGATGTACTCGCTGCGGTGAATCGCGCCGTGGATATGACTAGTAACAACGGCGACTGCGTCCTGAACATCTGTTTCCCGTACACTTCCCGCGACGAAATCACCAGCGCCATTCGCGATACCGTCACCGAATACAGCAAGCCTCTACGGTCGGCTGGTTCGCCGTCAGCTGGCCAGCGGACTCCGTTCTCCGAAACCCACATTGCGCTGAATATCCGCGCGCAGAACCTGAACTCCAAAGGCGAAGAAATGAATAGTGATGCCGAGTCTGCTTCCGATTCCTCGATGCAGAGCGACGACGGAGCCGCCCGACAGGATCCCACCAAAATCTACGAGTCTGACTCGTCCTTCTCTTCGTCGACGACGCTACACCTCGGCGGAAACCATGATGGGTCGACTTTGAAAGCCGTGACCGCCGGCAAAGGTGGAGACACGGAACGACCCGTGTTCATGTCTCCAGAGACCATTACTCGACAGACGCTGACATCGCACCTCCTCACCAAAGACAACCCCCCGCTTGACTTGCTGATCCGTACGTCCGGGGTGGAGCGCCTGAGTGACTTCATGCTCTGGCAGTGTCACGAGGACACGGAGATTGTCTTCCTCGATGTCTTGTGGCCTGAGTTCGACCTGTGGCATTTCCTGCCAGTTCTGTTGGGATGGCAACGGCGAGTGTCGAAGATGCGGAAGAACCCTGAAGCGGAAGGGAACTTTGACGGCGACGTGCCAGAGACATCAGAGGAGGAGACGGATAAGAGCCGTTAAGTTCTTGTCAGAGGTTGCAGCTATGAGCCGCAATGTATCTGACCGATCTTGCATAAGATTTGGGGAGTTCGGAGTTGCATTCTTGTTTTGAGCTGATATCCACCCGTTCTTTCTTGTTTTAGCACTGTGATCATTCGATATCCATTGCATATCATCCTGATCTATTGATGACGATGTACAAATAAACGCAGGAGCTGTTCCAAAGAGAGCGTTTAGCTGTGTAATAACAATCAACATAAGTGTACACCACGATGGCTACATACCACCTTCCAGTAGTCTATACTAGTCGTCTGATCTTGGGGCATAACGCGATCTTGCCGAGTCCCCGAACATCTAGAAGACCCATGCTATCTCCATGCTATCTAGATCACAGGGGTGCCCGGCGCACAAGACGATAAAACAGCGTCTATCATGCAGAATGATGTAAGTGGTGCAACCTAGTCTTTGCAAATAAATCTTCACCATTGTAAACGAATTTCTGAGGTTACACACCTGAGTCCGGTATGGTTTTCCATTACGGGAGTCTTCATTATGAATCGTCTTAAATTTCTATTCATCGAAACTTCTATCGTGCAATCGTCCAACCGTGCCCTCATCAACATAAAATAACAGTAAGAGGTAGAAATAATAGATCAAATGAGGTAGACTCCCGAAGGCGCGTAGAATGCCTGCTTCCAGATATTCAGATTCAGTCCGTCCAAAACGTGTGGTAGACGCCCGCCCCTACAGGACGCGTTGATGCAGACAGGATCTTTGGTCGCCTTCGCAGCCTTCAAATGGCGAGTTGTGCGGTTTCGAAGCCTTGGCGCATACGATCAGAGAATAGTGCCAAACCTATAGCGAGAAGAAGCACGAGCAGTGCCGTCAGTAACTGTTTCCAAGACGAGGTATGCGACCTGGTAGGACGTGGTAAGGAAGTCGTTGGCTACCAGGTGCGGTGAGAGGTAGGATAGACAGGAAAAACGTACCCGAATGTCTGCTTGATGCTGCGAATGTAGTACACCTCCCAGTTCTGTTTGGTGACGTCCTCCTGGCCGACGGGAACACCGGTCCAGGTCACCCGCATCTGGGTGACTCCATCGACATCGTTTTGGTCGAAGTTGATCTCCAGAGAACTGAAGTGACCCTCGGGCCACTGGGCCAAGCGCCACTTCTGAACGATCTGCTTAGGCTTATCGAGCTTGGTGAATTCGCCGGTCACGTTGCCATCGAATATGGCGAACTTGCCGCCAACCTGGGCGCCCTCGAACTGGCGAGGCGCGGCGCGAGTGAAAGCGGCGATCCGCTGGGGATCAGTGAAGGTGTTATACAGTTCCTCAGCCGTCGTGCGGAACTCATCGGAGGCGGTGACAGTGGTGGTGTTGACCGAAACCTTGCCGCTCGTCGTCGTCGTGGTGGGCTTGGGAGCAGCAGACTCTTTCTTGGTCTGGGGGTGGTAGGTGGGGGTAGCGAACCCGCTCGACGGGTTGACGCCAGGGGCATGCTGGAGGTCTTTGCCGTGTTCCGCAATCAAAGCGGGAGCAAGCTTAGACAGCTCCTGTCGCAGTTGGGGCACGAGCTTCGACCGAACCAGATCCTTCACGGGCTGCTTGGAAGCGGAATCGGAGTAGTTTTCAATCTCAAACTACGGGCAAGGTGCCGTTAGCTTCCCCATCTTAATAGGGCCATCGTCGGCACATAGGGAACATACAACAAACTCGTCCTCCTCGGTGTCGTGGGCCACCTCGGGGATGGTAATGGTACCCGAGACCGACTCCTCATCCTTGTTCTTACCTATCGGAAGGGTTAGCCGGACTCGGATCCATGCAGTCTACATGCGGTGCACCAACCTTCATACTCTAGCTGGAGCTTGACGTCGAACAAGGTGATGACCTTGCCCTTTCTCTGGCTGACATCTACGTCGCCATCCATCGTCAGTAGGCTGGAGATCTTGGCGGTCACCCCATCCTCCTCTGCGGAGAGGGCGCAGAGTTTTTCTTTGAGGTAGTTCTTAGCCCAGGGGGAGGCATCCTTATTCACCCAGTGCCAGTTGTTGGGGTTGTGGAGAACCATGATGACGGTTTATAAAGTATTTAATTATGAAACGCTAAGGGGTTTTTGCTATGTGCAGAACGGCACTCGGGTATTTTTCTTCGCTGGATACGTAAGAAAATTCCTTCTCGGCGAAATTGAACGTTCGAATGCTAGGTTCTATCGATCATCAGCAAGAAATTCGACCAATTGATGCAATGAACGTTTGTGGGAGATGGTGGTTTTTCAGGATCACGGGTAGCGTTCCCGGACCACAAGCTAATCAGCAGTGAAGACGAAGACCGAAATCCCATCTTGCATATGACTGGTGCCAGCTATGGTATCTCATCATAAAAAGGGCGAGCGGCGGAAAATTGGGGGTTAAGCCAGTCAACCACCGTGGGTTGAGGATAGAACGCGAATGGGACGGAAGTGAAGGGAAGAAACTTACAGTGACAGCAGAGAGAGCGTCCAGAAGAGCGCTGTAGGATAGATTAATCCGAAAGAGAGGATGAGAAAGGGAGAGAGATGGATTGGTACCGGGGGATGGAAGAGAGATGGAGGGGGATTTTATGATTTCCACCCCGAACCCGCGAGGCGAAAAAAATGGAAACGTTTGGGAGGGAAACGAAGATTCGGAAGGAAAGCTCTAGAAGGTAAGGGCCCGTAAGGTCACGTGTCAATCTACTCCGCAGTAGACACTACCCGGTACCTGGCTAAGGGATGCAGTATGTATAGTTGAAACGATCGTATATAGGGTATCTCCAATATTTATAGAAAGAATCATCACATCTCGTCATCAGCTCCCAACTTTCATGCCCCCTCCAACTGCTCCAGGTCCTCCCATCCATCTTCCCGTACCAACTGCTCTTTCACCCGCTCCCGCAGCCCCTGGATCTCGCTCCCCAGAGCCTCCGCCCATTGTCCTTCCACCGTAGCAACCTTGTCTTTCAAATCGTTGGTCAATGCTTGCTCTTCGTCCGCCTGAGACTCTTGCATCTCGCGTCGAACAATCTCTTCCGCCTCGCCTTGGCGGGTGCGTTCGGCCTCCACGAGCTTGCAATGCGCCCTCATCACTGCGGACTTGACTTCATGCAGGAGGCAGAACAGATTGATCTGAGACTCAATGTACTGATAGCTGGATTTCTCCGCGTGGGAGACGAGCGTGTACAGGTACTGGAGCGGATGTCGGTGGTAGCTCGGGTTCTCCTCATATTCATTGGGAGGAATGCGGATCTGGAACCCGTCGATATCCGCGGGGATCTGCTCGATCAAGGCCATAAGGGAGGGCGCAATGTCCCAGAATGCAGACAGCTGGACCTCCACGCCCCGGGCCACATTTCCCTCCACCACGTCCAGGAAGGACTCCAGGCGTGCCAGGGCGCTCGCCTCGTGGCTCACCCGTCGGTCCAAAGCATCCTTGATGAAAAAGGCGTTGGTATCACGGATCTTCTCTTCATTCGCCTTCTGCTTATATGGCAGTAACACCACAGCTTTGTATTTCTCATCACGGTCACTGACCAGCTCGTACAACTCCCGGTGGAGGTGCTCTCGGGCTTCGAACAACCATTTCAGCTGCGTCAACTTCTCCAGCAGCTCTGGCTTCTCGTCCCCTTCCTCCTGAGTTTGGTCCGGTGTCCCGTGTTGTGCATCATCAAACAGCTTGCTCTGAAGCTCATCAATGCATGCGGTTGCTTTGTCAATGCGATCCGTTAGAACGGTATGCAGCGGTGTGAGCACGGCTTCTTGGTAGGTATCCAGCTCTTGCTTCACCAGTTCCCGCTCCAACTGGTTCTCTTCCACGATCAGCGCAACCTCCGCTTCTGCAGCTTCCGCAAATGTAAGGCTTCCCTGTTCAATCTGGCTCTGGATGTTAGCCTTGAACGCCCGACGTCCTTCCCTAAGTCGTTCCTGATGACTGCGCCGTAAGCTTTCGATTTCAGTGTTGTGCCGTTGTCGGGTAGCCTTGACCTCGGAGAGATCACTGATCGAACGGACTACGGTCCGATAGGTGACCAGATCAGGGTGGCTATTGTTCACAGCCGGGTGATGCCGAGGATACGGCGGCGGGAGAGTGATAAGCCGTGAAACATCCATCTTATGGGGCTCCTTCGTGTGCCCGTAGGAAGCATGTCCTACCGTACTGGCGTATTCCGAGGAAGCAGGATCTTCGTGCCACCCTACTTTCTCCGGGGGGTATTCATCTGGACCGTAGGAAATTGGCTGCTGCGTGGGCTCATAGGCGTGTCCCAGATTCCCTACGTCGGCGGGAACTCGTGATTGTGTCCATTGTAGCGCTTCGAGAGGCAATCCCATGTACTTGGACTCCCTTTTGGTGCGCTGGATCCTTCGCTCACCTCCCTCGCTGCTGGACTTCGACTCCCACCAGCGGCTGGGCGCACGGCCTCGAGAGCTCATCTCGTCATTGCTCATGCTGAGGCTGGCGATGGGTGATAGACACGGCTTGTAATTGTTCCACCACGCTGATTCAGGACGGGATTGTGGGATGTCTAATCTCGGCGGTCCCCCACGAGAAGACTGTCGCGAAAGCGAAGGAAGCCCCGTCTGGGGTTCTGGGGCTGGTTTGGGCGGTAATTCAAACATCTTTTGACGCGCGTGTTCTATGTTCGCAGTGCCTGTATCCCAAAGTTTGGCGTATCTCTCGCGTCTGATCTGGGACTCCCCTATGATATACTCCATGAAGATGTTCAAAGCTTCGGCTTCATCGGCCGCATTGGCTTCCTTCTCGATGAAGGCCTTGTGCCTCTGGGTAGCGTTGTGGACGAACTGGACATCCTGGTGGACGATGGAGTCCAGTGATGGACCTTGGCCCGTTGACAATCGGCGGGGGGCCAAGGGTGAGGCCATCGGAGCAGAGTCATCATTAGGGAGATGTAGGATGTGCGAGACGGGGCGGTCTCGCGATTCAGGCCGAGAAGGTGGCCGGGCATCCTGTCCTGACTGCAAAGGTGGTGTCGGGAGGGCTCGAGGGGGCAATGACTGAGGAGCTCCCTTCGAATGAGCCTGTTTTTCTGTACCTGGTGAGAATGGCGGAGTTTGCGTATACCGAGCCGGGGGCACAAATGGACTAGGTTCGGCTTTGGGTGTCGAGAATGAAGAGCGATTGGAGAAGAGGCCTGTAGAAGAGGCCCTCGAACGCGAGGTGGTCTGTGGTCCATCCGATCCCGCGCTATAGTTACTGCGAGGGGTATCTCTGACAGAAGCCTGCTGTGTAGCGCTGTCTGGCGTATCATGCCCTTCTTGTAGTACTAGGTTAGATGGCTTCACTTGGTCCAACGCTTCTGCCCAAGGATTGCTATTCGTAGAAACGGCACTGAAGTCATCGAACACATGACTTCGTCTATTCCGGCGTTCTATTCGCCTCTCGCGGATGCCTTTGGCGCTCGAGTCGCGAATAGCTGGGCTGCGGAAAAGACCGCCGCTGGTGGAACTTTGTGGCGCATTGTATTGCTCGCTGGTATCGAAGTCGTCCGCATGATGATGGGCTGCTGAAACACTCGCAGTATCAATCGTAAGCGGTGCTTTGTCTTTCTGTCTATTGCTCGTGGGTTCGTCTACCCATCCAGCCGGCGTTGGCGGGATGCTGTCCAAGCCTGTTCCAAGGACTGGAGGGGGTCGAGTCTTGGTTACCCTCCTTGGAGCCTGCGAATGCCGCGACGACGACGCGGATAGACCACTGGTACTTTGGGACCGTGGGGCTGGAGGTGGTCCAGGCGGCGGCGGTGGAAGAGGCATGCCTGGCTCCCAGCTTTGGGTTGGGGGTGATCGACTTCGAGATTGGCTTGTGGCTCGCGATGTGCTGGCACTGCCCACAATCGGACCAGCAGAGACAGCGCGTCTTGAAGCGGGTGGTCGCATCGGGTCATCCCCGTGGATACTCGTCGCCATCATGTGCGAATGATCACTGGGATGGGAGGAGTGTTGGTGATCATGAGAAACCATAATATAGGGTCGTGCTCCTCCACCAAAGGCCGTGTGGTCGCGATAGGCATCGGCCCGGTTCTGCGACGACGACCTGGAAGACGGCCCCGCCCCCTGCGGTAGAGGGGGAGGTGGAGGGAGAGACATCTGTCTACTATGGCTTATGTCTCCCACCATGGATAGTGGACGAGTTCGCGGCAGAGGTTGTTGTCGATACTCCACTGGCGGCTCGGAGCCGTGATACACGTTTCCGTGATAAGGGGAAGGCACCGCACTGGGCGATGCTGATCCCCGGCCGGAGCTCCCTTGGTTGACATGGTCTCTTTGTTGCTGCTGAGGCTGACTGGGAGGTGAGTACGGCGGAGGCGGCGGTGAGAGAGACATATCTGTAGCACATTCGACGTTAAGCCCTGTCCAGCAACATTCATACAGCTTCTAGGAAGTCGCAACTCTTCCTCGCTACGAAAGGATCACAAAGAAGGGAAGACAAGAAAAGAACCGCGACAGACCTGTATGAGGCCCAGCTGGTCGCGAGTGCGTCATGACTCGCAGCACATTATTATTAGTCTGCGGGTAGGAAGACTGTCCCGCATGCATGACACCCCCATTCATCGGCCCCCAATCCTGGGGGTTGTACGGGACATTATACTGTCGAGAAGCCATCGGTGAGGTTCCCAATGCAACACCACCAGGAGTAGTAACTGCGGGAGATTGACCTTGGATGAACGGGCTTGAGAGGGAGGTTGTCGATAGCGGCGTCGATGCGTAGTTGGTACCGTACTGAACACCTAGACCTTGCAGTTGCTGGCCACTCAACGCGGTGGTTAGTGGAGGAGGTTGTCTTGCATGTTCTCGACGCCCGGGAGACGGTTGATTGTTTGCAGTGTAGTCGGGATAAGATGTTGACCAGCCGTGAGGAGGGTATGCACCAGACGGCTCATCGCCAACAGTCCTTTGAGACCAGTGGCTATGCACCGCTCACGGTCAGTATGAAGCAGAGGAAGGAAGCGCGCGTGAGGTGGGAAGGTGGCCGGTCGTACCTATTCATACCGAGCGAGAAGCCATGGCTTCGGGCGGTACACAGGAGGAATTGGAGCCAGGGCGCGACGCGAGAACAAAGGATGCAAGCGAGATTACCCACGCAAGGCCTGAGCGCCACGAGTAGAGCGACGACTTCTGGTGAGAGAGGCAGGCGTGTAGAGGAGCAAGTGAAAGCGTTGGAGAAGGTGATACAAGATTTCTCAGCCCGCGAGCCGGCCGAAAGTTGTCTCCCCACACGAGAACACGAGATAAAAATAACTTGGGACTGCAGAGATGCACATTAATGCAGCCTTGGGAAGTTCATCACACCCGGCGTCGTGTCGGCGCTTAACTCGGGCCACTCATAGGCCGTATCTGTACACTAGTCCATGTGCCTTCAAGGGTTTTCCTATTATTAGTACTGTCCATGTCAGATCTTTTCCCGCCTGGGGGCATGATCTTGGCACACCTTATGCAAATGGCCTTCTGTACGATAAATAGTCTATTAAAGCATTATCGTGGGGCGATATTCGAGAAAGCAGCCCTCGTTTCAAGGAACGCCCACAAATACAGTGTTCTATCCCCTTATGATAGCCTGAATCAGGTGTAAAATACTGGGCAAAATATCCATTCAAAGACAAGTGCTGACTATAGAAGGAATTTGGGGGTGCTTACAAGGTGTTGGCTACTGTTGATCCTGGAACTATGTGAAGTTTCCCTAAAAAGATCAACATAAACTAGACTGAACCTTGTCACTCTTCAACTCTCCACAACATTTTAACGTCGGCACAATTCAACGGTGCACTCGGTGGCTTTCTTGAAAAACCCCTCGCGAACCTTGGTCTCTGCTTCAGTTGTCCGACGCAGGTTGAAGAGACGTAAGAGGGTAGCCAGCCCTTTAACAGCCTCCATCCAAGCAAAGCTAGTTTATTAGACTTGTTAGGAATCTTGCCGTATGAAGCGCGATTAATGACTTACTTTCGCCCAATACACGCTCTCGGACCAGTGGAGAATGGAAGGAAGGATCTGAGAAGAGCCTCAGTATCTCCGCCTAGCCATCTCTCTGGACGTAAACTGAGCGGCTCAGGGAATATCTTCGGGTCCTGCATCACACCCTGGGTAGGGACGCTGACAATGGTCTAGAGAAGAGAGTGAGTTTTATGTAAAGCCACCCTTGTCCATAAATACCTACGCCTTCCGGAATGAATCTTCCCCCAATTGTTCTGCCTCCCTTCGGAGTCACCCGCTCTAATCCAGTTGCACTCGTCGGCCGGAGACGCATGACCTCCCTCAAAGTCGCGTTGAGCAGAAGAAGGGTGCCTGCCGTGTCATTGTCGGCTACCCACTCCGGTCCCAATGGCCCTGGGTACGCTGTATCAAGTTCTGCGTGGATACGCCCCAAAAGCGTCTTGTCTCTTGACACGTAGTCGATGAAGTTGGTCATCGTGCTGCTGGTAGTATCACTACCCCCGACGATAAAGCTGATCGATTCAGCAATTATTTCTTCTTCTGGCAAGGGATTTCCTGTATCGGGATCTTTGGCCGCGAGCAGATACGACAGTAAATCTCGACGGTCACAGGACTTGTTGTGTTTTCTTTCGCAGTATGCCCGTCGACCAAAGTTCTCGAGATTTGCTTTAGCATTGACGCCTCTTTTCCAGAAAGAATCAAAAGGATGGTACTTCGTCAATGGACGTAGGCAGCTCGGCGTGGATCCCAAGGCATTGAGGACCTCTCCACGTTCATCAATGGTCTGGATGAGACCGTAGGTATCGTAGCCCTTCTGACTAAACCCAAACGACTGTCCGAATGAGAAGCTTCCAATAACATCAAAGGCGAGATAATTTGCTTTGCGTTTTTCGGTCAATATGCATCTGGAGGGGTTGGGTTGCAGTTTGGAGGGGATATTTAACTTACTCCATATCGACAAGTCGACTATGGCATTGGCGCTCCGTGTCATGTTGAGAAACTGTGACTTCCATGTCCTCAGTTCCTCGTCCATATAGGGCTCAAAGTCTCGGAGGGCTCTCGCGGAAAATGCAGGATTCATGTACTTCCTCTTCCGCTGATGTACGTCCACCTCTCGGGTGTTGAAGACGCCTGGCTTGACTTGGACAAACGCATCATAGAAGTCGGCCTTCAGGAAGCCGGTCTTATGGCTATAAACCTCATTTATGGCTCCGGGAACATTGACGGAGATATGATTGGGCGCAATGCGGACGAAATTGCCATGGTGCTCGTGGAGACGCATGACAGCGTCTGTCCTTCGAGTTGCACGACTTTGTTTCATGAGCCAAAATGGAGAAATCTTTGCCCAGAAAGGACCTGGGAATTGGGAAAGGCTCGAAAGAAAGACGCAAAAGATAACATATAGAAATGTCTGCGGAAGGTCAGTACGTAGACCTACGCCTAACGGAGGTATGCGGCATACTATGAATGAGACAGCTGTCAGAGTATAGACGAAGCAGTCTCCATAGCCTTTTCCGAGGACCGCTAGGAGCCCTTCTGAAGGGATCGTAGCCATATGGAACACGTTAAGAGGCTCCCTTATCCAACGAAGCATGTGGAGGCAAGGTTTGTTTTTCCCTTTTCGAGGGAAACCGAAGTATACCGGCAGAGTTTGGATTTCGACGCTTCTCAAAGACCTATACGGACGACATCACAACATTATATAGCTTAGGGAATGACGAAATTCTCGGTAGTGGCCAAGTGCCGAAGGCACGCAAACTGCTATCGTCTTCAGTATTTGTGTCCCCTACGAACAGCTTCGCTGAGGAAGTGCAAAAGCCCCATGTCGAACCCCGCTTCTTTGTCGGGGATGTTCAATTACACAGGCTATATACGTCGGCTACTCCCTTCCGATCTATCCCCGTTTCAGGGTATCTACACTGCTGTTGGAGATAGCGAGACAAGAAGCAACCCACGCATCTAAAGCTCCAATCCGTTGTGTGACGGCAGCAGCATAGTTGTAAATCGCTCAGGATTGACTGGGCAATATGTCCACGGACATAACTGTACAAGACGATATGTCCAACGATAGCGAAAATGCTCGATGTGCTTCTGTTCTCAGCATTGATCAAGGGTTGTGACCACATTGGCTGGGTTTTTCTAATTTAGTATATGCAGTGTATAAGGGCAGGAACTCTGCTTGAGGGCCAGCAGAGTATAGTGCTGTAATTCAACTCAACTGCAAGGCATCACAGGAGATGAGTGCATTGACAATCAGCTGGCGCCGGTATGAAGAGGTATAACCGATAGTGTTTTACTCAACCTTTGATCCATATCCAGGAGTGCAAGTAGAGAGAGTTGGTAGCTCACACCGCAGGATCTCTCCTCTCCATCTAGTGTTTCGAGCTGAATGAAAGAAATGAGACGCTGCCTTGAGAGGTAGCTTTACACTTCCTGGTCTTTTATCTGACCTGCATTTGCTTCTTGATTCCAACGGGCGTGGCGTAGAACTTTGCAATGCTTATTATCACGCTGGTCTTCTCCGGTCTCTCAGCCTGGCCTGGCTCAGAATAGCCAAAGAACTTTGCAAAATTGCACATATCGTATCTTCCCGAGAACATATAGTTAGATTGGACAACAGAGTCTACAATCTAATACGATTCGCAGAGTTGAAACCGCGGTGTCCACCTCCATATCTTGTGTGTCTTTCAGGGTGCATGATCCGTATGTTTTACATGATATAAACATGTCATCAAGGCTGATTAACACGTTATCTCTTGAACCCTCGCACTTACCTATCTGATCAAAGTGTAGAAGGACAATGGGTTGAAAGAGTATTTGTAACACCAAGTACGCCAGTGCGGAACTCCTCCGCGCTCAGACCCGCGTCCCCTCCTACTTCGTAGATATTCTGGCAGACCACCGTTTACTTCCTTGCCAAAACTCGGGACTTACCCGAGATTAGTGAGGGGCTGTATCATCTACTGGAGATTCGGCACCGTAAACCGGCAAGCATTAGACATATAAATGATACGTTAGGGATGCACAGGCTCTCCCAGGGGAAACCGAGGTTTGATGTCTGCCAAAAAATGACTACCGGCGAGACAAAGAAAAGTGTGGTCCGAGTTGCTGTCACCCAGCTTGAGCCTGAGTGGCTCGACCTGCAGGGTACGGTGGCCAAAACATGCAAATATATTGCGCAGGCCGCTCAGAATGGCGCCCAGCTGATTGCCTTCCCCGAGGTCTTTATCCCCGGGTATCCCACTTGGATCTGGTGAGCTCTACGCGGAAGGTGCAGAATGCAGGTTGCCGACTAAGTTATTCAGGAGTCGCCCAGTGGATCCCTCTTTATCGGTCAGATACATTGAAAATTCTCTCCGCGTCGACTCCCCTGAGATGAAACGCATACAAGACTGTGCCCGAGACCATGGTATCGCGGTGTCTCTGGGCTACTCGGAGAACGACAACCACTCGCTGTACATCACCCAATCTCTCATCAACGCCGAAGGAGAGATCCTCTTTACACGTCGCAAGATCAAACCCACCCATGTAGAGCGTACCACGTTTGGCGATGGTAATGGGAACAGCTTGAAAAATGTCGCAGACACTCACATTGGACGGGTGGGAAGTCTCGCGTGTTGGGAGCATTTGCAACCGCTGTTGAAGTTCAACACTTTCAGTCAACGGGAGGAGTTCCATATTGCTGCTTGGCCGGCTGTCTTCCCCCATAGTGGTGAAGAACTGTGGTCAATGTCCGAAGAAGGTCAGTTGCTTCACCTCTACCCGACGCGGCCTCTAAATCTTGACCCCGGGGTTAGGATGCCGCACCATAGCACGAACCTACGCGATGGAATCACAAACATTTGTCCTCCATACAACCTCGGTGCTCAGTCAGAAAGGGATCGATCTCATGCAGGCAGGCCCCTTCCTCTTTGGAACGCCCGGGGGCGGCAATAGCGCTGTATTCGGGCCAGACGGCCGTAAATTGACCGAAGATCTTCCGCCGATGGAGGAAGGACTTCTGTACGCAGACCTTGACAAGTCCATGATCATAGCGTCACGGTGCTTTGCAGACGCGTGTGGCCACTATAGCCGCCCTGATCTTCTCTCGTTGACTGTTAACAATAAAGCGAAGAGTGTCGTGAATACTCTCTGTTCAGAATGATCCCGTCTGTGGCTTTCTCCGTCCTCGTGAAAATGGGGGGCTATGTTTCAGACATCTTTTTCAGCCAGTGCCACCTTTAACGTATATCCATAGCTCTTTTTCGATGTGTACTATACCTGAACCCTTTACTCGGAAGTTCTGGAAGATACAAAGTGACAGTACTACGATCGTGAAGGTGATAGTGGTAGAGAGGTGAGTTGCTGTCTACAGCGAAGCTAGAACCGTACGACTTAGGAGCAGGCCAGTCATGTGTCAAGATGGTATCCCACCAAACTATTATCTCATTTTGCCCTCAGAGATTACTATACTATTCTATTGCAGGTCTCGGCAAATACCTGGCACTCTACATATGGTGCCCTTTCACTTCAGCATCAGATGCGAGTGCGAGCAATGATTGTGTGCAATGAAGGGTCATGCCGACTTGTGGCTACTGCTCTCAGAGCAGGCAAGTTTGTATACTACTATAGAGTGCGTGGATCTGGAGGTCTGGCCAAAGATGAACTTAAATTCAGTCTATAGGTTAGGGCAGATGTTTGCATGATGGCTATGAGTCCTTAATAGAGATGACAGAGCGATATAGATCGACTGGCCTAGTGGTTATGGCGTCTGTCTTACATCTTCAATGTAAACACACAGAAGGTCGCAGGTTCGACCCCTGCGTCGATCAATTTTTGGCTGTAATCTTTTTTTGGGCTCACACCACAAAGCCTTTTTAGGGAGAAGTGGGGAGACAGACATATATATACATTTACGACTAGGAAAGGGGTCGTGCTATCTACGTAGTAATAGTGTTTTTGCAGTATACAAGATAATGACCACTGTTCATGGGAGGATTAATTGGTAGGAATATATGAAAATTATCTATTCTGACAAACCGGAACTACACGTTTTGTCGAACAAATACCTAGACCACTGGTGCCATGTTAGCACTCATCCATCAAGAAGTTGTGTGATTCAAATGCATAGATGGAAACGTGTATCAGATCCAATGCCCTGTCACAGGCGGTGGTCATCAATGTGATTATGTTGACCGTCGTGATTAAAAAAAAAGGTAAATCATCATAATACAGGGGAGGGCAAGCGAGGAAGCGAACAGGAACAACTCACGTTAGATTCTTCCACAAAGATGTACCTGTCAAGGTGGATGTCACTGGCTGCTGTATGAAACCAGTCAGCATTGGATCCAAGACATTGATGCAATGTGAGAGCGAGTTTTGACTGATCAGCCATGACAGTTGTCGTCTTAGCCAGCAGAGCCAGCTTGGACATATGCTTGTCTTTTTGTGATGTCAAATCATCATTGAATCAGAGGGAGTGACCCGGGATCGATGCCTACAAACACATACATTATCGCTTGTACCATCGGCAGACCCAAGTGAGGACGATGAGATGGACGTCTATTAGTAGAATTAGCGAAATTCAAAAAACAAAAAAACAATTTTGTTTCATAAGATGCGTGTCAGAAATGCATGAATGGTAAAAAAAAGATAGTGTCTGCATCGATAACTCGAATAAGACTCGTCATCTAGGAGATCATCATTGTGGGAGGGGAGCGGGTTGGGGACAGGAAAGTCATTACCTTTCCGGGCGTAGCCAATGCGAATAGCTAGAGCTGTCAATTGACATGCGAGTTAGCCTCACATTGCAACCTGCGATGGATGACAGGATGGATTCGGTGAGATCTCAGTGGGCGAGGTTTTCTAGGCCTGCCGCAAAAAAGGCATATCCATCAAGACCGAACGTTGTCTTAACGTCGTCGGAGCCCAGTGCCGCTTCATCTTTGAAAGGATGTGACGGTATGAAAAAGTGGGTTCTTACCATTCGCTCGAATGAGGAAACGACTAAGTTGGAAATATGAACCTATTGTCTTGAAGCTGTCAGCATTCGCGTCAAAGGAAGATGACCGTAAACAGCAATACGATTGATTGTAGCAAATCAGAAATAGCCATATGATATCGTCCACGACCCGAAGGTCTCGGTCGGTAATTTCCAGCGTATATATATGAAAAAGAAGCATCATGCTAGGGGTGAAGGGAATGACGGAGGAGATGCACGTACCATCTGGTTAATCCCACAGCGATGAGCTAGATTCATGGATCAGTCCTATGGATTCAGGTCAGCAATGATCCTGGACCCCAAGTGCTGAGTGATTGCAGCAAATTTTTGCAAAAGTATCAGACTGACGTGCAAAAACCGAGTTTTCACTCCCCGAAGGGTCAAAGACTCTAGTTTGAAAAAAAGGTTATGTGTTTCATCTTGGTGAGGTGAGGAGAGGGAGACGATTGTGTGAGGTGGGCTTACCCAAAGAGATGACGCTGTGAGCAATTCCGTCAGTTTAGTGGTCGATAGAGAACAGATCATAGGATTCAATGCAGCCCGTGACTACGAAAAGGCAGAAAAAATGCCCAAGATCCTCGACGTTTTGAGGACAGTCGATGAGACTGATGGAGTTGTGTGGAAGAAAGCAACAAGAAAAAATACGCGACGAAACTTTTTCAAGCTCGGGCGGATCCCGGCATCATGTTTTCCCGCCACGCTAGTTGAAGCGAGCGTTGATGACATAATCACCATTAGGTAAGGGCGTGCCGGGAGTCAGCTGACCAGCCGGGATCAACGACGGGGGAAAGAAACCCGAGGGTCTCGACTCTGATAAGAAACACAAGAATAGGAACGGATGCAGATAGTTCGTGGGGGAGTTCAAAATTGGCGCGTCTGCTGACCTGGAAAAATTATCTGAATTTCTCCGTGATAGGGTTCGATAGAGAGCTCGCGGGAATTGTGGCCGACATAGGCAATATTGCTAGGTCAGGAACAACACTCTATCTAGGTAGTGAGAATCGGATCGAACAAGTCTCCAATAAGGATTCATTCTCTATTCTAGGAACCTTGTTCTACAATATTATAGAAGAAACAGAGGGAAGTAAGTAGAGTAAGTATTGTATACGGGGGAATGTCGGGGCGGATCGGGCGCGGAAAGGGAAAAGTCGGGAAGCGGGAAGCGGGGGGGAAAATGACGAAAAACCACCTGATGACATCCCATTGCGTCAATTCTGCTGCCCCGGTGGATGCTTGTGACGTTCAACGCGCCCTCAATTGACCGGTTCGTCCATCTCCACCGGCAGAAGATTCCTGCTGAAGGGAACAATGCGATCGTTATAATAAGTCGCGCTCCCTGGTTCGGGGAGTTCCATTGTTGTCTCTTCTCCTGTCTCGTACATACCATCCTGCAGCTTGTATACCACGTACATCCTCCCGTACTCGCCGATATCCTACACTCCCCAATTCGTCCACTCTCAACTTCCTGCTTTCTCCGTTGAACCGAGGTCGTCAAATACTTGAACCCTTCTTCCCCTCCAATACACCCCCGGATTCACCAATTCACCTCCTCCCCCGTTCCACCTCCACCCCTCTCTCTACACCCATCCGCAAAACACATCGCAATCATGGCTTCCAACGGCAACGGCGCTCCTCCTGTCGGACAGGAGAACATCAACACCGACATCGTCACTCTCACGCGATTCCTCACGGAAGAGCAAGTCAAGATCCCGGAAGCCACCGGTGACTTTACGTATGTCCATCCGTTTCACGTTGGCAAGGTCCCGAACTATACAATACTAACCCACCGAACAGCCTCCTCTGCCACGCCCTCCAGTTTGCCTTCAAATCCATCGCCTACTACATCCGTCGGGCCTCCCTGATCAACCTGACCGGTCTGGCCGGCTCCTCCAACACGACCGGCGACGACCAGAAGAAGCTGGACGTGATCGGAAACGATGTCTTCGTGTCGGCTATGCGCGGCTCCGGTAAATGCCGCATCCTCGTCTCCGAGGAGGAGGAGGAGGCGATCCTGTTCAACGAGCACCCGGACGCGCGCTACGCCGTCGTCTGCGACCCCATTGATGGATCGTCCAACCTGGACGCAGGCGTCTCGGTTGGCACCATCTTCGGCATCTTCAAGCTGCCCGACGAGATCCTCGGCCACGAGGTCACCGCCAAGGACGTGCTCCGCCCCGGCACCGAGATGGTCGCCTCCGGCTTCACCATGTACGGCGCCTCCGCCCAGCTCGTCATCACCATGCGCAACGGCTCCGTCAACGGCTTCACCCTCGAGAACTCGCTGGGCGAGTTCATCCTGACCCACCCCAACATGCAGCTGCCCCCCACCCGCGCCATCTACTCCGTCAACGAGGGTAACAGCATGTACTGGGAGGAGTGGACCAATGCCTACTTCCACTCCCTCAAGTTCCCCGGCGAGGGCAAGAAGCCCTACTCCGCCCGCTACATCGGCAGCATGGTCGCCGATGCCTACCGCACCCTGCTGTACGGCGGCGTCTTCGCCTACCCCGCCGACTCCAAGAGCCCCAAGGGCAAGCTGCGCATTCTGTATGAGTGCGCCCCCATGGCCATGATCTTCGAGAACGCCGGCGGTCACGCCGTCAACTCCAAGATGGACCGTCTCCTGTCCGTCGTCCCCGAGCACATCCACGACCGCAGCGGTGTCTTCCTCGGCTCTCGCGATGAGGTCCAGAAGATCGTGGACATGTACAACAAGCACAAGAAATAAAGCCGACGGAAACATTTACGCAGCCATGGCCGGTGTCCAGTGGGAGTTCTGGTGGGTACTTGATGTTAGTCCATACCAATCATGACCTGTATTTAAGTTATCGGTAGTACAAAAATATTAAATACCTCTAATCTCATCCGTCGTGTCTTCGTACTGCGTAGTGCGCATCTTCCGTGCACCTACTGTAAAGATTTTTGCAATATATATATATATATTCTGTCTAATAGCACAATCACAGCGACACTGTGAGCTCTAGAATCCAAGTGATTCCCTCAGGGAAGTAGAGTACAGACAAATGAATTCAGATAAAGAGAAAAAAAAGAAAGACTAGTGGTGAATTAATCCACCGGATCCTCCTCAAGCAAAGTCTTGAAGCTGAATGGCGCGAACGGCACTCCCTCGCCCATGAAATGCTTGCTCATGGCTTCGACCCAGTGCAGACGGAGCGAGTGAAGCATGGCACTGGTACCCTCCATGACACAGAGGATCGCCACAGTCAGCGTGAACCATAGGTAGAACGTGACCACAATCATAATAACACGCATGGTGGGAGACTCCGTCTCGAAAGCGCCGCCGATGGTCATATTCCACAGAACGATAGACAGCTGCTGATGGGCCAAGGAAAGGGCCCAAAGACGCAGGTAGGATGCCGTGTGCGAGATACAGTTAAGACAGAACTCGATCGTGTGGATGACTTGGTGGATCATGACTTCAGAGAAGTCAAACTCTTCGTGCTCTTCGTCCCCAAGGTTTTGGGCGATCATGGCAACTCCTTCACCTTCGCTGGCCATGCTGTCACGGCCGCCAACTCCACCGTCCATATCGCCGTCGTCTTCAAGTGCACTGACTCTGGAGTTCTCACCGAGGCCGCGGTATCCCAGAGCGCGGGCGCGGTTATGCTCCCGGCGGAGGTAGAACGGCTTGAAAAAGAGCATGATCGGGACTTGGATGACGGCAAGGAGCAACAGAATAACCTGAACTTTGGCTTGGCCGGGGTAGAGCTCTTCCTCGACCGACCCAGGCGAAAGGAACATGAAGATGAGCATGTTCAGAAGTCCAGGAGGTGACTGTCCCCTAGCCTGCCAATCCACAGACCACTTGTAGATGATGGTAAGCACGAGATAACCGAAGATGGACTGGAAGAAGATGATTCCCGGAATGAAATTGCCAATAATATCGACCTTCGACTTGAAGTGCCTGGCATTGACATACTGGAGACAAAGAGCGTAGCTCATCTGTGAAAGAGTTAGTTTTGACGAAGCAAACCAGGTGGCAAACGGAACCACTTACGTGAGCCCAGCCGAGCACGATACTCATTTTCATCTTCATACTGTTGCTGAACAGCAGGGAGTTTTCAGCTTCGTGCCAGTTCCAGTCAAGACCGAATGGGAACCGATAGCCATCTTTCAAAGTAGCTTCGACAGTTTGTCCTCGTTGAATGTCCTCGGGCCATTGCCACTGACTTGTAAAGATGGTGAAAGACTTCGAGAAGATATCGTTGTAGATCAACCCGGTGTACATGGAGAAAAGTCCCATCATGAGCATAATATAACGACCATAGAAGGCCATATACGTCAGTTCATCCAATTTGGTCTTTTGCAGTTTCCGCTCCCAGAAGATCATAGCGACAGCACACATGGTCATGATCGCACCATGGCCGAAATCACCAAACATGACAGCGAACAAGAAGGGGAAGGTGACCACCGTGTACAAACCAGGGTTGACCTCGGAGTACTTTGGGATACCATAGGCGTTGACGATCGTTTGGAAAGCCTCGGTGAATTTGTTCGTGCGCATATAGGTCGGAGGGGTCTTGTTCGTCCGAATCTGATTGATAATTGTGGGCACACTCAAGCCAGCGCGGTCATTGACATCTTGCAGGGTCGACTTGATCAAAGGCAGAGAGTTGGTGGGGCACCAGGCCTCCGCGATGAGGGTTTTCCGCGCTTGATCGTAGGAGCATTTGTTCAAGGTGTCATACACGGCCTTCTCCTTCTTGACAACAATCATCCACGCCGCAAGAGACCGAGCGATCTGCGTCAACTCCGCATCAAGTGTGTTCTTCGTGTTGCGCAAGACGTTACCCACATCGCCCAGACGGGTGTTCACTTCGTGGATCTGGTCGCGTCTAAGCTCGCTGTTTTCATCGACACTGTACAGCGAAGCACTGAGAGACTCAGAGATCTTCCTGATCTTTGCGATGATGTTCTTTCCATGCGCAAAGATCACGAACACGTTCTTGTGAGTCTCCTCGTTGTTGGTAGGATCGATGATGGGCTCCGGAATCTCCGACTGGTTCATGTACAGGTTACCACGCAGGGTCCGCCATAGGATACGCTCAAAGGCCCCAATACGGTCCCGAGGAATCACTCCAGCGACGAATCCGATGTTCATCTCCAAGAAAGACTGTTGGCCTTGAGCGTCGCCGTTCTGGCCGCGGTGGGTCTGCTGCTCAACATCGCGGAGAAGCGGCGCCTCGTCATTATCGAAGGATTGGCGAATTTCCTCGGTATGGGTATGCGCACGGTCGAAGAAGCCACCCGCTTCCCGCAACACCCAACGCCATTCCGTGAGCTCCACCTCGCGCTTCTTCAACGTCTCGTAGCTGTCGTTCAAGGAAGCGATTCTCTGCTCGAGACTTTCGCTCCGCTCGGCAAGCTCGTCAATCTCCGAGGCGAGGGGGGCGGCGAGGTTATCAGAGAACTCGGATGAGGACCTCATCGGGATGCCCGCCTTGTCCATCTGGGCGTGGAAGTAGCCTAGCGGCAGACAAGTTAGTCGGCTACTCTCACTTTCCATACAAGCACACAGCTTGCTGTGGTGTTTGTTCACGTACGAAGTTGTCTCTCCACATTGTCCAGGCGGCGGATTTCCTTGGTGAAAGTACGTTGAAAGGCATTCGTGTCGGGGTTAAGCTAGTACAACAACACATGTCAGTGCCGCTCCAAAGGCTTTGGAAAGAGGAGGGCTTACGTCTCTGAACTGAACCTGTCCAAGTTCACCCAGGGCACTGACAACCTCACGTCCGATTTCGTTCGCGATATAGAGCTGGGTCAAGCTCATATCCGACGAACGGAAGAAGGTGTCCTTCGGAGCCATGATGACGCAGGCTCCGAGAAGCTGGTCCTTCTGGCCTCAGGATTAGAAAGTTGTAGAAGCCCAAAGGCAAATAAGCCGTATAGGGAGGAATAGATAGGTAAGAAGATGCCAAAGACTGGCGTTGTGGTGGAAAGAGAGCTCCAGGCCTTCACAACCCCTGGTGGTGGTCCGGCGATTGATTGCGGGAGGGCCGCGTGGCTGAAGGGGCACGTGATGAGATGACATAATACACACATTAACCAACGTCAGGTATATCTCCTCCTCCTCCCAAGCCGTAGTGCTACCTAGTATACTATGCAAGGCGATTAGGAGGTTGATGTTCCTATATTCAGGGAGACTAGGAGGACAAAGAATACTGAGTGGAATGCTACCGAAGAGTACTGTTAGTCAGATATTATCACGGTTCGCTTGACATATATACCTAGACGGATGGATAAGTTCAGATGTATATGGCTTCTACTTTCTCTTCAATATGAGGTATCGTAATCCTATCGCGGGCAACGGTCTCTCGGCGTCGTTTCCTGTCTTTAAACCTGCGCTATCGACCAGACCCTATTGGTTTCTTTCCATTGATCAGATAGAAATTCAAGTACAGCCGCAGCTCCTCCTGCTGCAGCTCCTCGCGCACTCTGCCCAGCAAGGCATCGGTGTCCTCCTTGGACCAGCCCAGCGTCTTGGTAAATAGTCGCAGCGTATAGCCCTCCAGCGCGCACTTAATCTGGTACTTATAGATGTCTCCAATTCTTTTTATACTTGGGTCGTCACTCCACTTTCCAAGGGGGACCTGCCTTTGTAGTCAGGATAAGCTGATTTGAAATAGAATCAACAAAATTCATCGAGGCCATCTCATCTTGTATACCTGTTCACCTACCTCGACAAACCCCATTCTATGCATCAGGTTCTTTTGCTCTGCTGCAACATTGACTCTTTTCCCAAACCTGGCCGCTGCCTCCTCCATCAACGCCTCCCACTGCCTCAGCGCTACCAGCTTCCCCTCGTCCTGTTCATTGTTGGCCTCCGTAAAGAAGCGCAAGTCGTTTTCCCACACCTCCAGCCACCCACCCGGAACAAGGTGCCGGTACGCACGGGCATAAAACCTGTCGTAGTCGCTAACCAGTCCGCCCAGCGACTGCGCATGGATTAAATGAAACGCCTGCTTAGCTGTAAACGGCCACTCCGCTTCCAGATCGTGGTGGATGAAGTAGGTCGTCTCTCTGGACATGTGCGTTTGGTCCATGCCCGTGAGACGTGGGCCGGGCTGCTGGTGCTTGAGTACCACTCCCGTCCACGAACCACTGCGTGTGGCGAATTCAAGGACTTTGTGGTTCTTTCGTAGCTGGCCGTCGCCAATTGGGGAGACTAGCGTCTTGCCGTCTAGAAGGTGGTACCAGATCGTGTTGATAGCGCCGTGGGCTGAACTTGCCTCGTGGTCGTCGGGGAAAGGAAATTCGCCTTTGTAGCCGTGGTAGCGACGCCCCTTTTCGTACGTGTGGTTGTTGCGCGCGCTAAGCCAATTCGGCTCCATTTTGTTTCTTTCTGTCCTATACAGCTGTGTTATGGCAGCTATTGCGGTGGATGGCGTCTTCCTGGCAAAAGAAGTGGAAAAGAAAACACAAAGGCGAGAGAGGGAAAACGGGTCTGCCATGTTGCTGGTGCATCGCGCCATGCAGCTGTCAGCCAGGGAGATTCTTGCAGGCTATGGATGGAGTAGCCCTGCCCAGCCCTGCGGCGTTGGAACTAGTTTGACAGTGGAAATGAGGTTGACAGGCGAGTGCATCGCTACCACTGCTCTATATTGCGGCTCCACAGCGTATAGACAAGGCGTTCGTTACCAAACCGCGCTATGACAGAGCTAATATCCAAATGGAAATGGAAGGCCATCGATCTGGTTAGCAGATGCTTCATAGACTTGACCGGGCATGGGTTCAAAGCTCTATTTCTCCGCTCTCCAGCCTCTCAAGGAAAATTAAAATATGTTCCAATGGCTTGCTAATGCTCGTGTTCGAAAAATTCATTCCGAGAATGGACAGTTCACTGACACGCAATCTTCCTCCCTCAAATCTACTTCAATCTCAGCGCCCAGTCCATCGTCCAGGCAGGATAAGGAGCAGTTGGTGACGACCTCAGATTCTGGATTGCAGGCCGTCGTGCTGGAACTGATGGGTTAGGCCGTTATCATATGGAATCCGGGGTAGATTGCGCGGATCATAAGCGAATGCTGATGAAATGCCTGGATCACTGTGGAACGAGACAACTGGCTGGGAACATCCTCTACCTGTCGGTGGTGGAGGGTTTTATACAAGACTACCGACCATAAGATGGCCCTCGGGATATCTCATTGTTGAAACTTACTGGAAAACATCGAGCTCAATGATTCTTTGGTGCAGAAATCTTTGCTAAGTGTTAAGGGACAGTGTAAAACATCCGAGGGAGAACAGAAGTCCACGTAAAAGTTGTGGTTGGGTAGGCTGTGGCGCTACCTCTCTTTGCATGCCCAACAATAACGCACCGGGTTGTTATGCTCGCAATTGTCTACATATATCCCAACTGAACTCATGAATTGCTCGAAGGCATACTAACGGAGCGTGGCTCATGCTATGCATGTTAGTTTATTGATCTAGTGGAAGAAACCCAGTCGTATATCTTCCCGGATAAATCCACTACCTAGCTAAACTACAGACACTTTCCACCATTGAGGATAGTCCGTACTTATCTGTCTCTTTACAACAGCAGTTTGCAACGTGGGAGCTTCATTATATCCTACTGCTCCCAAGTATTAAGCAAAATAGCTCTTCCAAAGCACCCCAGAGAGGTCTTCAAGCTGATCCGGAGTGAAGGCCTATGTGGATTGTTAGTTTCTGGCTGTCAACGTTGACTAGGGGCTTCTATGTTACTCACCTTTGCATCTATATGCCAAGTGTCTTGTCTTGTCTTCTTGAACTCACTGATGATGGACTTCACGCTTGACCCCACGATACCGGGGTCACCTGCGGCACGCACGCTTAAAGTGGTCAGGGCCTCGGGCATCCAGACTGGTGGGGGGCTGTTGTATGGGAATGCTTGGATGAGAGCGCCAAGACCTAGGACAGCACCGTGCCGGGTGATAATAAGCCGCGTGTGCTCAGGTGTTGGTGTGCCAGCTCCGGAGGATACAGGGGATGAAATGCCAGATCGAAGCATCTTTGGCCGCTTCGGAAGAGGATTTTCAACAAGAATCTTCGTGAAGCGTTTTTTGAACCGGCTAACCATCTCCTCACGAAGGAACACGGGCGAGCAGCGGACCATGCCAGACAAAGTAGCTGATGCGCCGACCCGCACCTCGTGTTGAGGGTCTTCCAGCATACTTGCCACACACTCAAAAAGCTTATCGCGATCCGATGTCGAGAGAAGAAAGAGACGGCGGAAGTAGATGATCTGAATATTGATCATCACCCGTAGACGCTGGTGCCAAGAGGGCGAAGTTTTTCCAATGTGGATGAGAGACTTGATGAATCCGGAATTCTCTTCTGCGGGATAAGGAATGTTCGGGAGATGACGGAAGACATGGTAGGCCAAGGACTGAAGTTCCGGGTCTTCCTTTATATCCATCATGTGTAAAAGTTGGCCCGTGAATACATCCGGGAAGAAGGGCACAAGCTGGGTACACTCATGGGACGAAAGTGTGGAATCAAGCCAGAGCAGAACCGTCTTGCTACCCGAAGTGTAGGAGGATGGAGTTTGCTGGCCAGGTGTCCGTTCACGCCGCCACGCCTCTATCCGAGTGAAGATGTCGTGAATCATCTTGGTGAACTCCTCTGTGGGTTGATACGGATATGTGCCGACTGAAGATGCAGACTCCTGCGCCGTAAGAAGGCGTTTCACATCGGCATAAGACTCATGATACCTAGTGCGGTATATCGTTGCGATTGTCTGACCCATTGCCTCACGGACACCCTTATAGGGATGGTCCAGATGAGCCAAGAAATCTTCAACGATCGGCTTCTCCAGTTGGAAATGCCAGCCTGCATCTATGATAGCTTGGTGAAGAAGGTTGATTTTGGAGCTCTCCTTGAAGGCGGCATTGGTAGACATATCCAAACGGAAACTTGCCAGCCAGTCAACCAGCGGCCAGGCTCTTCGGGGATCGCGACATTGGAGGATCATATGAAGGAAAGTTGTCCAATAGCCAGAGTTCTCGGGAGTCAGTCCATCCGTGAAAATCTTTCGAACGATTGGAAAAGCATACTCCCACACGAGAGTTCGCTTTTCCACACTTGTATCCGTGACAGAGCTGATCAGCGCACCAAGGATTTCGGCAGTGGCTCTGTGTTGATGCTTATCACTGCCATCCTCGAAGACAAGTTCGATTTCTTCCTGAATGTCCTTGAACGTTGCGGCGGTGAGCCCATCCCGCAGCATCAGTTCAAAGGTATACAGAAGCATCATCGCGCAGGGCATACGGAACTTGTCAGCCGAAGGGTCGCGTGGCTCTTGCTTCAGATACTTGAAAAATGTCGAAAACCATTTGCGGTCGAATAATTTACCCATGTGAGTCCGCACCTTCCATTCCACCTCGTCGTATTCAATATCGCGGGCCACGTTGGACTTGTACGCGGGCATACTGTCTGACCACACCAGCCATCCGGGGAAGTCATGGTCGACATAGTACTCGGCCTCCGGTTTAGCAAAGTTCGCCATATACTCTTCAGTCCATCCTTCCTCATAGCGTTTGGTGGCCACGTTGATTTTCGAGGGGAAATGCTGCTGGCCCATGATGTAGCTCTTGTAATCATGTTTGCAGATAGCTCGAACGTCCACCATGGTGAACAGCGCAATGAGTGCCTGGGAGTACATGCCTCGCAAGCCGGGGTGATCATCAATCGAACCGTGGGTTACGAGGTCGACAAGATTCTCGCTTGCAATGTAATCGAACCTTAGTCCCATGGTGATAACGATGGTAGCTGCCCGGCTGGCAACTTTCCAATGAGATATTTTCGCTAGCTGGACCAATTCTTCCGCTAGCTCGGCTTTCTTTTTCTCAATAACAGCGCGCTTCTGGTTGATGTTCTTGCGCTTCTGGACGATCTGCTCCTCGACATTGTCAGCTGGCGCAATTGCCTCTATGATCTTTTGATCCAGGATGGCCATTCTGTCCATGGCACGGCCGAAGTCCATGACTTGGTACAGGGCACCCGAACAGATCCTTTGTACGGATGGTTTATCAACAGCACTTGCGTCAATGAACGTTTTGACTAGCGCGGGTGTATATTTCCAGTGACGTCCAGCCGTTTTTGCGACACTGCTCAACAGCAGGGAGAACAGCGCGCCTTTGATTCTCGCATGGTCATTCTCCTTGACACCTTTTTGCAAAGCATTGAGGAGAGGTGGGATAATCAGGAGTCGAGCACCCCAAACGGCCTTGAGGGCGGACTCGCCCGCGCTCTGAGCATTCCGACGAGTCTCGGTGTAGAGCGAGACGCATGACTCAGCAATGTCTAGCAGCAAGATCTCGTCCAAGCGAGACCTACGTCGGGGGGCCGCGTTGTGCCTCAGGCGCTGCAAATGATAGACGTTTGCCCTTCTAATAAGCAGCGGACGGGGGTAGTCCTTGCGTACACCGCTCATCTTGTAGGGGTGAATGTCTGCAGCAAGTAGCCGTGTGACTCTGTCCAGCACATGAGCAGATCTCTCAATACCCACGTCAACGAACCACGATCTGTATGCTGAGTACAGGGAGTTGAAGCAAGGCACGTCATCCTCTTGTTTGTCAGAGAGAAATCTATGCACTTCATGAAGGACCCATCCAGCCTTCTCCCGAATGTCATGGATGGTGGTGTACATAGGATCGGATTCCTTAAGTGGGTAGCCAGTAGGGTAGGAAAAGGTCTCACGAATTGTTGCCTCATCGGAACTATCAAGAGAAGAATCAGGATCGTCATTGTCAGCGTCCTCACTTGATGGGTCGGTCATATGGACGTCAGAAGAGCCGTTGATGCCGGTCATCTTTGTTCTCGAGGCAGCATTCGGATCAAAAAGTACAGAGACACCAGCAAGTATCAGTCGCAGAAGAACCAGGTTTCTGATAACTTCATCAGACCAATCTTTGCCACTTCCATCTCTCTTCACACTGGAAGTTTCGTTGGTAAGGGCTGTGAGTTGATTCAATGCAGTTTCTGCTTGGCTCTGGAAGAGATCGACTGCAAATTGCAGCTCCTCATGTTTTGGAACATGCCACTTGACAGTGAGATTTTTCGGGTCCTGTCGATAACTCCAGAGTGCCGGCTGCATGCCTTGAGCGGCAACGTCGGGCTCATACAAGGAGTAATCGGCGGTATATGTCCCCGTGAGATTCAAGAGCAAATGATGGACAAAATTGGAGATATGCACAGTCGGAATACCCCTGCATTTCTGCTGCATGTACACAGCGATGTCGAAGAGTTCTTTTCTGTGGGCTAGCACAGCGTCTCCTACATGGACAACGCACATGCTCAGCATACTAACATTCCAGACTAGGCCACGATCACGAGGGAGAACGTCTGTTCCAGTAGTCCTGGTGGAGCCGGCGCCATTGTCATCAATTTCGGTGCGAATAGCCTGGGTCAAAACAGGAATGAAGCTTTTCAAAGCCTTTTCAGGGTTGACCTTGCACACAGAGTTGCAAATGAAGGCCATTGCATCCCGTGCCTGGTGGATAACATGGTTCGACACAAAATCAACCACCTTCGACAAAGCAATGTCATAATACTCTGGAGAGAGGCAGGATAAAAGCGGCATGAACGTTGCAGGAAGGGTGTTGACAATATTCTCTTCAGGTGACCCATTTCGCACTCTGCTCACATCTGGCAAATTCTCCAGGAGTGTAAAAACACGCCCAAAGAAGGATACGATGAAATCGCCAAAGTCACATGTTGAAGAGCGAAGGATCATTTCCTCGGTCTCATCGTCCAGTTCAGTA
Source organism: Aspergillus aff. floccosus IMV 01167 (assembly GCA_001931935.1). Taxonomy (NCBI): domain Eukaryota; kingdom Fungi; phylum Ascomycota; class Eurotiomycetes; order Eurotiales; family Aspergillaceae; genus Aspergillus; species Aspergillus aff. floccosus IMV 01167. The sequence continues at coordinate 38,364 of MSJE01000014.1, forward strand.
TCGTAATTCAACTGCACTTCGACACCTTGCTCTTCCATTCGCTCCATTTCACCTGTAATCCATTGCATCGCTAGCATGTGAGAGTTGACATCTTCTCTCCCCCTCGTCAGGTCAGCCATCGGTATGTTGTAGCATGCCGACTGAATGAACGTCAAAGCATGAAGAGTTTTCTCTAGATCATTGGCGTCAATGCCAGGTAGCGTTAGCCCCAGCAAGGTCGTCATATGGCATCGGTATCCTTTGGTCCGCGAGATAATCCGCGCAAGAACTTGGAGGGCCCGCAGCGAAGACGTTGTGCGGTGGACCTCGACAAGACCCTGAAGAGACGGGTAGATTCGTTGCAAAGCACCGGGAAGGATGAGATGCGGCTCCAAGAATGCAAGACCTTGCAATGTGGATAAAGAGAAGCTCATAGCGGTACCGCTTTTAGCGTAGATGCCCATGAAGACGACATCACGCAGGCAGAGGACAAAGCGCCGTTTCAACGGCTCCGTGAGCCGCCTCTCTGGCGGAACATCCATCTCCCCGCTTTGTTCTCGGTTCCAGCGCATCACAAAAAAGTCAGTCAGATAGTAGACCAGTTGAGACAGAGTCTTTGTCCAGCTTCCAGAGTTCGAGGGATGGAAAAAGGTCTCCACGGCCTGTATGAGACCCTCCAGCCGCGTCAAGATAGACTCTTGTGCATCCACACACGCCGGTGAAAGCGACATTACGATCCACCGGGCAATATGATGTGCAACTGGATGTTTTCTGGAGTCGCGATCCAGCATGATGCCCAGGCCAGACGAGATATCAACAAGGGCACTATACGGGGAAGTAGACTGTCCGACGGGAATCTCCAGCAGTCGGAGGATAGCGGTAAAGATGAGTGCGGACTGTTCCTTGCTAAAGATACCATTCTCAGAGAAACGTATGTGGCTAGCAGGAAGCGAATCCCGAGCTAGCCGAGAAAGAAAATCGAGGAAGGTTATATCAAAAGTCTTCGAGCGATTGACTAGTGACCAAAGATGGAAGTATGTCGGCAAATAATGATGTGGTAGCAAATCCTCCCTGGATTCCGGCGGAGGAGACGTAGGGAGCATCAGGTTGATCAGCCCGACGACGACGAACGCGCCTTCAGAAAACGAGGTTGTGTAGTGAGGGAGGAATTCCTCCAGCATGGCTGGGATCTCGCATGGATCGACATATAGTTGAACGAAAGCACAGAGTTTCGTCAGGGTCTTGACATTACGCTTAAGATTGGTGGAGTGGACAAGACCGGATTCCGTGGGCAGAACAAAAGCTTTCAGTTCTCTGTACAGAGGCCTCCAATCCAGCACTAGATCTTTGACCGGTCGCAGGTAATGCTTGCGTCTGAACCGCCGTTAGCAACAGGACACGATAGCCATCCAACAGCTGAGGGTCTGCCTACTTTGTGAGGAGCATGAACATGCTGGCGAATCGCTCAGAGACATTGGGGTCGATTCCCGGTGCGAGTGACAGCTCATAGTATAGCTTCACAAGATTGATGCGCTCTGTACGACTGGGGTCAAACTTGAGAGAGAGCCATCCTCGGAGCTCTCGCGTCCAGTGCACCGCACCAGGACTGAAGTCCCCCGATTCCACCGCAACGTAGAGATGCTTCAAGATCTCTCGCAGGCTCCTCTCCCTCTCGGACTCATCCTCGGGCGTGTATGGTAGGTATTTGAAATATGGGTAAGTGCGAGGGCGCACCCGTGCCTTGGGCTCACTGCCCCCGTTCATCTCGGCGGGCTCACCACCTGGAGAGGTCGCCCGTGATATCTCATGTGCATTGTGGGTCAGGATAGCCTTCGGGCCTGTGTGGTCCATAGTCGCGCCGTCTGTCTGTCTGTTGCTGCTTGGCGGAGGTTGCGGGAGCGTGAGGCTGGGTAGAGCTCTGGAAGAAGACCGTGTAAGCTATATTTCTCTTGGAGACATCTTCACGCGTTTTTCAAGAGAGGTCGGGAAAGAGAGTTTGGAACAAGTTTCCAGATTGTCACAAGCAAGAAATTTTCTTTGAGATGATGGGAAAGAACCACTTACTGTCAGCCCCGTTTGCATGAGTGATGAATTATGTCTCTCTTGAGGAACGAGGGCGACAAAGCAATGATAATAAGGTTGAGTCACTGAAAGAAGGGAAGTATTAGACAATATATCCTTCCAGAGCAGATATAGTACCGTGAAAAAGCTGCTTTCGTGTACAAAATTGCAGCTTCGAAGTTGAGAGTTAATTGAAGCTCTTGTGTAGCCGTTCGAGGCGGTTGGAGGTCGTATTGCGGTTTGTCAGGTCAATGATGACATAATGCCACCTACTACGTAACCGCATGGCGGCCTGGACTGGAGTCGTGCGGGACAACGTATCCGAAAGGCAGGAATAATGGTCATACATTTATTTTATCATTAGATAGTTTGTTTGCATTGTGTACCTACCTCATCATGAGCTGATTATGTTTACATGAATGAAATTTGCAATACAGACATTTCGCGTCCTCCCTCCGGCGACTTCTTTACGCCGGTGGGAGAAAGGAACCAAAAAGGATTGCTTGGAAAAGAGCATATGCCACCATGACCTGTATCGCCAAGCCCCGGTAGGACTTGTTTTCTCCTCGTGGCTCGCGGCGGTAACCGACAAGTTGACTTGCCAGATACCAGTACCACAAGGGATACCCAGAGCATATTCGGTTGATGATCTGGACATGATAGCTAGTAAAGGCAAGTACTGCTAGCAAACCTTGCGGAACGGCCAGTCGCGTAAGCAACGAAGCTGACAAGGCCGATGACGCGGGCTGGTCAGCCTGGGACGAATGCAACCATGCTTCTTTGAGAGCCCATATCGAAGACCGACAAAGAGTGAGTAGCATGGGAATAGCGAGTAAAAAGAGGGGCAGGTTCGATGCCGTCCAGTATCGGAGAAAACCCACATTCCTAAATGTAGGGAGTTAGTAGATTCTCAACGTGGAAGTCGCTCCTTTACTGACCAATAATGACTCTGAACCCATCCGTAGATACTAGGAATCAAGTTCCCGCACCACGGCCGAGGGGTGGGCAGATCCAGGCAGAAGTCCGCGTATGCGACAGCCTGGGGTATGATCATCCCAAGAGCTACCACACATCCTCCGATCACAGTCACGCTGAAGCGAAGACAGGTATCCTTCGATGGACCTTGGAGGAGGATCTTTTGGAAGAGTGAAACAGCATCACATGCGAAGACAAATCCACTGAGGATCCCATTGCTTCGAATTGTTGTGGCTGTCGAAAACAGAACGGAAGTTATGAGCAGTTTTGCGGCACTGGTTACTTTCCGTCCCGCACTATCATCGAGCAACGAGGAGGAATAAACATAAAATCCGGTTATGTTAAGAAACGAGAAAAGAGCTTCGCCATAGGGGGCAGATAGGAATGCCCCTGCCGGACAGATGATATGTAAAGCCGCAGAAAGAAAGCAAATCAATCTCTGGGCTGTGGTCTTCTGGCCAAAGATGTTGGCCGACAATCTGTACAGAGCCAAGACAGAAAGGAAATGGGCGACGTGAGAGAGAGCCACAGCGACAATAGCGATCCCAGTTACCCCGCTGAGGCCATTAAATTGGTGGAGAACTGCGATGCATATGAGCAATTGAGCAGACCTAGGACATCAAGCAGAGGTAAATAAGAAAGTACCAGAATAGAGAAGAGACAGGATCCGAGAGTAACCATAACCAAAGGCCCATTCTTGCTCAAAAACGTAGCCATGTTCTGCAGTGTGAACGAAGTAGATAGCATCCCACCTCACAAATTTCAGAAAGACTGAACATGATGTGTGAGAGTCGGACTGGGGCGAGCTGATAGGTGCTCCAGGCAACTGGTAAGGAAGAAGACCTGTGGATGTATCATAACCGGGACCGGGACAGTAAACGACAATCCCTATTAAAAGCGCTTTCCAGATCCAAAATGCAGTGGATAGGCTCCTGATGGGATGGTGGGGGTCCAAAAATAATCGAGGATGCGTTGAATGTGCTGACTGGGAGCTCATGGCTGTGACAAAAGCCGACACACGGCCGGAACCTTGCGATGATTAAGGAATCGTGCTAATATCGCAAGCAATTAAGAGCATAGAGTTCAGGTGGACTCCCCTCGGGAGCATTTACCTCGGATGGTCGACAAGCGTGCAATTGTTGGTACAGACTATGGTCGACGAGGACAAGAACAGGCCGAGACAACAGCTGCCACACGGCTGGGATTAAGCTCCACATCTATCAAGGACCCAATCGGACTCATCGGAATGTATAAGACGCGCTTATTCAGCATAACTTCATGCATAAACCGGCACAATGAGTGCTCTGTAGTACCTCGAATCGGTGAACTCACTTACGGTAGATTCGGCGTTCGCTTCAATAAGATCGCCGACTACAAAATCATGCAGCACTACCTGCCCGGTCCATTCCCTTGATATTGAACGGAGTACAAAGTATTCAAGTTTTCAAGCAGAACGGTGACAAAGTTTCATGCTGGTTGCCCAACGTGGCAGTGGAGAGGATGGATCTGCCTTCCGCGCTTTCCATCCATGTGGCTACTGGTAGAGAGGTATGTATACGGTACTTCGAGTACTCCGTAAGCCTCACCCTGCAAAATCACATCCTAGTCTGATCCTTCATTTAAGCAAGGCTGATTATGCAGACTCATCAGGAATTAAGATTCCTTATGTGAGCCTCGGCTGAATTCTGTCACGGAGGGGGAGAAAAGATAAAGCACCTGACTGCTCCACTCCTCCTTATGATGGTGATAAACATGACTGTAAAACCATGGGTCCATAATTCAGCCCTACCTTGTACATCAGTGATGGATGGACCCCTGTACACCCGTTGGTTCCAGCCTTGAAAATCCACACGATACCATGACATAAAGCCAAGAAGATTAGGGGACAGATTTTTTTCCTGTCTTATTTCTTGCTCTTTCTCATCATTTCGGTCGAGGTCGGTCCTCTATTGTCGGTAGACATGTACCAGAGAAGCAGTGATCAACGTATTTTGACAATGCCGATCTGCAAGCGTTACGGAGGACTACGTGGGAGGACTTACGGCCCGAGCCCGAGGACGACATGTATTCCGTGCTCCGATATACAAAATCACCCGATGAAATGGCCAGGTAATCCACACATGTCGGTGAAGATCTCTCGGAGCTCGGAGAGACTGACGCCGTCTGTTTTAGGTAAAGTTTGTCATAATTATGGGATACGAAACTGAGAATGAGAGTATTATCTACATAGTGCGTATGCATCTTTGACGACAGCCGAGGTGTGGCGTGGCAGTGACATGACATGGTCATATCCCCATCATCATTGGTATATAAGGCTGTGGTGGAGGCATTCAAGAAATACCTCAACTTGGCCTTGGGACCGCGACCAACCAGCTGTAGAGTATTTGCGTTAATATAGTGATTTCTAGACCAGTCTGGATCATCATCATTTGCATCTCGAGAAGATGACTCTCGGCGGTCCTTGATGAATATTTGATTAGTGATGGATCCCAGAGATGGATACGAAAAATTTTGCCATCAGGTGCTGCTGACCCAGACCGATGCACCCCACTGTGGTCTTTGGTCTGGTTTTCCCTTCTCTAGCTCTGGACTCTTTTTTTTTTTTTCTCCCTTTAGATACCTCACCGCCAAGGGAAATGGTTCTAGCTGAGACTTGAATCGAATATCTATGTTTAGCACCTGGTAGGCTGAGTGCATGAGCCAAAGGATCACAGCTGAGTGGCGATGACCAAAGAGCTCAATAGCACATTCTGGAGCAAGGGTCCCTATCTGGTAACTCTCGTAATCGTATAATCGTATGTAGAGTTAGCAGATGGATACGTCGTTGCCTGTCGTCCCGTCGTTTCTGGGTCTTAACGGAGGTTTTCCTCTGCCCTATCCAGGTGGAACAGTCCCATGGAACTGCACGGAGTATCGGGAGTCCGGGAGCCCGAGGGGACCATGGTATAGGGAATGTAAGGTACGGCGGAAAACCCCGTCAGCCCGCCAGAGTCCCCGAAGATACCGGTAAGAAACGGTCACGGATACCAGGCTCGGGGGTTGAATCCCGCCGAGGATCGCCCGCTAAACCGCATCGAGGCATGAACGCGAGCCAAGAGAACCATGGGTGGCCGCATCGATGGCCCGGTGCCTGGGCAGATCTCATAGTTAAAGGTAGAAATATCACAGACTAGCATCGGAGCTATTTCTCTTCATGCAGTGATCATGATGATGAACATCCGACCTTTTTTGCTTCTTTTCGCCCCAGGCTTGAAATTGCTGTGTCAAGTGTAACCCGGCGCATTGCGGACGGCGTGGATTTGATTCTTGACCGCCATCTTCATACAATCCGCACAGTTCCATTTTCGTGTCTGGCTCCATACCGTTGACGTTTTCTCGCATTCCACTGTCATCCATCGGCCTCTCTTGGCCTGCATATAGGACCTTCTTCTCATCGCAATCTCCGGTTCTTGCAACTTCTCTTCTCTTTGTCCTTGTTACTTGTTACCCTCCCTCTCCGCCCCTTACGTCGCTTTCCCATTGTCTGTCCCACTCTTACTATACCACATTGTGTCACTGCTGTGACTCCTTCGGTCCACCTACTGAACCCTCCAACTTGACAACTTTCCCTCATTTCTTCTCGTCTGACCTCAATCTAACCGTCCGAGTAACAACCATTTTACTTTGTTTGCTGTGCGGGTCACATGCGAAGATTCCATCGACGTCTCTTTACTGGGAATCCTTTCGCTTTTCCCGTCCTCAATTCATCCGATATTTCCGCCGTCCATTGCATACGTGGAGGACATTAGTTAAGATTGAGCGATCCTGTCACTCCCCCCACATTTCTGTTTCACCCGCCTTATACCCTGGTTTCGTCGCTGTCAATGCCGCTGGAGTTGATGGACTCTCACCCGCGCTCTCGCATCTCATAGTCAAAGAATGCTGTTTAACCTGGGCTTGACAGCAGACGCAGCAGCGGCGCACCAGAGCGACGGCGTGGGCGGTCTTCCGCCTGAATCGCAACTCTCTCCTCCCTCACGTCATTCCACGCCGCCCGTCTTGCCCTTCACCAGTCTCTCTTCCCTCGGATTGTCCAGTTTTTACAACCGTCAGAAGGGAGTCGAAGGCGACATACGTCATAAAGAACCCCAACCTGCCATGTCGATCAATCCGGGGGAATTGGGCGACTCGAGTGATGGAGAATACTCAACAGCTGGTCCTGTTTTAGCTCGACCCCCGATCGCCCGCGCACAATCAGTTAGGAAACAATCGTCGCGCCCCAAAACTTGCTACCAGTTAGCGCACCCGGCCGGCCACGCACGTCATAAACGACTAAAGCTCCGCCCCAAATTACTCCTCCAGCTTCAACGTGTGTCTCAGACGCCCCGAGCCCTGCCAGTCCTAGACGTCCTTCCCTCGACCGTGTTTCTACCCCGACTTGCCCGCAAATTCCCCACGATCTTCCGCGGGAAGAAGGGACTGGGCCCCAACGACTTGATTATTGTCACCAGCGATCTATATGAGCGGAACGGCGGCGACATCGCACACCACTTCCTCCACACCGACGAGGATCACGGGGAGCATCGCGAGGTTGTCGCGACGATATGCCAGCTGCTGAAGGAGGACGCCCTTGCGAAGGGAAAGGCCGAAATCTGTCTCAACCATGGACCAGTGTGGGAGGCCACGCCCCTGCCCAACGGATCGTACGAGTTCGTCGCCAACACCGAGCAAGGCCCCCAGGTTCTGCGCTGGGTCCAACGGGGCGCAAAGAATCGACGCGTCTCCGCGCCGCCCGGCTCTCTTGTGCCAGATGATACCAAGCGGTTCACATTCAGCGTCATCAACCCGAACACTCGTCGTCACCCTGTCATCGCCACCATGACCCGTAACTATTTGGAGGTATTCGACGAGTACTCCATGCCAACGACCCCTACGTCTGTCCCGCCCACATCATCTGCCCTGTCTGTGATCAGCGATGGGTCTGAAATGGAGGCCCCGTCCGCCAACCGAAAGACGCATACAATCGACGATGACCTGCGTACTCTCATCATCATAACAAGCATATGGGTAGCGTTTAGGGAAGGATGGTCTCACAATTTCCGCTACGAGGACCACGCCCTTGCTATCAACTCCAAAGCATTATGCGCCCCAATCGCATCGCGCCACCAGTCCCCGACCACGACCAGACCCGAGAGCGACCTTGACCCCGTGGGAGAAGAAAGCCAACCAGAGAACGCTCCTTCGAGACGACCGCTGGGTGCGTCCAACACCATGCCTTGGAATGGCACGATGTCCGATCGAGCGCATGCATACGGTAGTCTATCCAAACGGTCGAACTCAACGGGAGCCGCGTTCATAGAACGATCCAATCGACGTTCCTCGGCGGCTGGTAGTCGACCCAATCGACATAGTATGCTTCCCCACGCGCCAGAGCGCAAGGCATCTCCTGCGTCAACGATCGGGTCCCGGGATTTCGGAACTCTGCCCCAAAATGGTTCTCGACGAAGAACGCACGACGCAAACAATACGAGGAACCATTCGGCCTCACTTCAGGCAGCAGATAGGTCTCTCGGCAACAATCACGACACATCGCGGCAGCTGAACGAGCACCACGAAAAGACGGGCAAAACATCCGGCCGAAACGTAGAGTCGGAACCCGTCAAACCCAAACGTCGGCACCGGTTTAGTAGCTGGTTCGATTTTATGACCAAACGAAGCGGGGGTCATTGAAAAGCCTGGAGCTTGACCCCGCGACGAGTACCCTTACCTTGTTGTCTTTCTTTGACTTGGGCTCACAAGGGTTTGCTTCCTCTATAGAGGCCGCATTTGCATATTCCATACGGACTTTTCATCACTGGTTGATTTGAACATTGCATGGTGGTGTTGATTACCCCTGTCACATCTCTCTCATCTCATCTATTTCCTTTCCCTCCTGAGCTCAACTCCGAGCCATATGTATATTGGGTTCAATGCAGCGTAGATATTGTTTGGTTAACTGTTTGGATATCTTTAGACCAGGATGTATGTTAAGAGCATTCTACTGTATTATTATGGGTCCACAATCCATTCAAACCATGTCATGAAACTAGTATATATGACTATTTACCACATCTATGCACGTAATCGTGGCCCCTTACCGCTCCAGAGGAGACAGAGCCTTAGGGATATAGGGCTCCTCGAGGTACTTGATCTCCTCCTCCGTGAGCTTCACCTTGATCGCCGCAACAGCCTCATCAATGCGCTCCTTGCTGCTCAGACCCAGAATGGGGTTCTCCATGGGGTGACTGAGCGACCAGGCAATGGCAACCTGGGCCATAGTGATACCCTTCTTCTTGGCGATTTCCTCGACGCGGTCGACGATGGCCTTGTCTGCTTCCGTCTCGCGGTTGCGCACGAGCACCTTCAGCGCGCCGTCGGTGGCCTCGCGGGTCGTCGAACGCGAGCCCCACGGCCGGGTCAGCACGCCACGGGCCATGGGCGACCAGGGGATGAGACCGATGCCGGCATCGAGACAGTAGGGGATCATCTCGCGCTCTTCCTCGCGGCCCAGCAGACTGTGGTAGTTCTGCATGGAGATAAACTGGTGCCAGCCGTTGCGGGCGGCGATGTTCTGGAGGGACTGGAACTCCCAGGCGGCCATCTGGTACGCGTTAGCATCTTACAACGGGAAGAAGGCGTAAGGGAAAGACGCACGGTGCTCGCGCCAATGTAGCGGACCTTGCCGCTCTCGACGACATCGTTGAGGGCCTTCATGATCTCCTCGCGGGGAGTCTCACGGTCCAGCCGGTGGATCTGCAGCACGTCGATGTAGGTGCCGAGACGCTGGATGCTCGCGTCCACGGCGTCAAAGATGTGCTTGCGCGAAAGACCGACGCGGTTGACGAAGTAGCCGTCGTTGCGGGCCGACGCCGCAATCGGCGGCAGACCACCCTCGTCGTCGACGCCGTAGAAGCACTTGGTCATGATGACCACCCGGTGACGCGGGATGTTGTACTTCTTCAGGGCCTTGCCGACAATCTCCTCGGACTTGCCGTGGGAGTAGACGTCGGCCTGGACGGTGGAGGTTGGGTTAGCTTGCGGTTGGCTGCTCGAGAGGTGTCGGACGTACCGTATCCCAGGTGTTGATGCCGACGTTGTAGGCATGCTCGAGCAACGGGAGAGCCTTGTCCTCGTCCAACACCCAGTCCTGCCACTTACTGGTACCGTAGGACATAGTACCCAGGATGATCTTGGAGATCTTCAGGCCGGACTTGCCGAGACTGGGTGGTCATTGTGTCAACAGAGACGTAGTCAGGATGAGGGAGGGGGTGCGCACTTGTTGAACTCCATTTGGTTACCGGTAGCCATGATGACGGTATATACAGCGTGCCTGTTGTCAAAGGATCAGCCACGATGCTCACTTCGGTTGTCTCGATTTATTTGAATCCCTGAGGCTGACTCTACGCGGAGTGGGCCGTGGGTGACTCAACAACGTTGCAACATGCGGTGCATGTATTCAAGGAGTTACGACCGAACATACCACAATAGACCAGACACTAATGAGAATTATCACACGCTTGATTTCAAGGATATTGAAAATCACAGAAACCAGCAAGACGCCTCATCTCCGTTGATGTACTGCAGTCGTTGCCCTGGGATTATTAAGCTTGGCCGTGGATCTGCCGAACATCTCAAGCGATGAAGAAGCAGAGCCGATGAGTAGCCGACCATCGGGCCAGAAAGTCGGATCCCGTCAGCGGGTGTATTTTCTTTGGGACTCCATGAGAGGCAGATCATCCGGGGTTTAACGCTGAGCAATTGAATGAGAGGGAGGGGGGGAAATGATGTTCATGATGTGGTTCACGATAGCTGCCAGGTAGACTGGTTTATTGAGTAGAAAGACCAATGCCTCTGAAGATCGAGTATAATTTATTAGCTATGAAGTACACTTTTTCTAGAGAAGAGGCAGTTCTAGACGAACTGTTGATGGTGGTCGAGAATCGAGATATCCCTGGATAACTGCCCCTCGTTGCCCTCGACATTATGGTGGGCAAAGAAGAAATGCATAATCATGGATAATCACAGCATAAACGGATGGACTTATGCAAGCCGACGAATTTCCGACTCGGCCGGATACTAGTCTCTCTGGGACTAGTGCGGGATCCGCCCGGGTCCTTGCCTTCCCTTTTGGGCATCGCGATTGACGGACTGCAGCAGAACGTCTCGTCCTTCATCTCGCTTTTTGTCGTCTGCCTTCTCTTCCTTCCTCTTTCTCCTCTTTCTCCTCTTGCTCTCCTTTTCCTCTCTTCCCCCTCTGCCATCGTCCCCAGTCCAATTCAATCATTTCTCTTTTCTCAAAGCCCCTCAAAACCCACCCTCTCCAGTGTCCGTCCCAGGTTGCATAATGAGGATGATAATGATCATACGTTCGTGGGGAAAGCCCTTGAAAAACGTCCACTAGTATCAATCAGAGTCTATTATGCCGCGAATTCATCTATTCTCACATCTGACAATACAATCTCCTCTCCTATCACTCCCTTCGCCGGCAGGGTATGAACAAAATCTGCTAACAGAAACACATGTCTAGCTGAATCACAACAATAGTATCAAATCGTCCCCACCTCTCGTCGGTCCTCGTCTCACATCCGCACTCCTTCCTAAACGTCCGTCTTGAAGGACACCAGGCGAGCCCTGATGGAATCCTCCGACTCATCAGTATTCAGCTCCCGCAGCACACCGGATCCGACATCATAGATGAGAGCGTGCACCTGCAGTCCCCGTTCCTGCATCGCCTCCAACACCACGCTCTTCTGCTTCAAAATATCCACACCCTCCTGCACGTTCAACTCGACCAGCTTCAGCATCGCCTCGTCGGGAGAGAGGGACTGCAGAAGGCTCAGATTACGCTGGCGAATCTGTCGCAGAGGCAGCAACCAGGGGTCCAGGATGCCCAGCTGCTTGTTGCCCAGGGCGGCCGCCACACCGCCGCAGCTGGTGTGGCCGCACAGGACAACGTGGTTGACCCGCAAATGACGCACGGCATACTCAATCACGGCTCCCGAACTCAGGTCACCGGGATGCAGAATGTTGGCGATATTACGGTGCACGAAGACATCACCGGGGTTCAGCCCGAGAAAAGTGGTCTCCGGGCAGCGGGAGTCAGAGCAGCCGATCCAGAGGATCTCAGGGGACTGGCCAACCGCCAGCCGGGGGAACAGGTCGGGCTGCTCCTTGGAGACTTTATCGGCCCACTCCTTGTTCTTCTGCAGGGCAAGGCTGTATCGGTCTGAGCAGCAATTAGCACCATCCGATGAGTGACTGTGCTGATTCGACAACGAGGGCGTCGTGCTGGACAGGAAACGATGCTGGGTGGTGCCAATCACGGGCTGCGGTTGAGTGTGTGGGATTCGGCTGGAAGGAAAACGAACGCCTTCCCCGCGGCTCAAAGGCCCTCGGACCGTCGATAGCGATCGCGAAAACGTTTGAGACCGCGGAACCAGCCTTGTGATATTCATGATGCTTCAAGGAATTTTTTGATATATGGCAATATATCGAAGGAAGGCCGTGGAAGATAGGAGGGGGTAGTGGGTGTTGGAAGAGTGAGTCAAAACCGGGCGACACCAAATTGTTGGGGGAAAATTTTCCCGCGGCCAACCGCCCTTCCAAAATGCGATCGAACGCAGTTGTCCAAGCCAGCGACAATGGATTTTTATACGAACACGCGCGATGGAGGGTGAACTCAACAACAGGACAGAACAGAAGTGCGCGGTTGGATAGTGATGATGGGAAAAGTGTCATGGGAGAACAGGAAAGGAAAAAGAAGTTGGGAAATGCCGTGACAGAATGCCAAGAAAGGGCAAAGGGGAGAGGAAACCGTCGTCACGTACCTGGGGATGCCATGATGACTTCGGTCGGATTGGAAACAACTCTTTTCAAGTTGGAATACGGATTGCAAGGGGATCTCGACAGGAACCGGAGGTGGTGGTGGTGAACGACAAAGTCAATGGTTTGGCGGTTTCCTTATAAGATGGGGAAAACCCCCCCGCGGCCGCTTGGCCGGTGTACACCGGGAACCGTCGGCAGAACCGCCACCCATTCTCGTCCGCCCAGTTGCCTGATGCTGTTACTGACCGTGTAGGAAATCATCGCGAAACTTCACTGCATCCATCTGATCCTTGCGTTCCTTCTCGTGGGGGCCAACTAACCGTCCGACGCAGGGCAATCTATTAATTATCCTCATCTGACCATGATGGAGGTTTTACTCACGACAGCCTGCATTATAGCAACCGCACAAAATGGGGGCTGAACTTTAAAGAGCTCGCGTGCATTGAAACAAGAAACATATTGACATAATTTCCAGACAATTTTCCCCTATTCGTCTAGGTGACGGCTACTCTATATATACACTTTTTGTGCTCTAATCACCCCATGCCGTATAGCAGCTTTTGCAAAAAGAATTGGAAACATAGACAAGATCAAGCCAAACATGCATCATAAAAATCAAATCACATCAACCGTATATCATGCTCATGAGCTACCACCGCGGCCACCAACGTTCGCCAAAGCAGCCTTCTGGTCTTCCGAGAGCGTAACCGCTGGCAGCGGGCGACTGTCCGAAGAAGCGGGCGGTGCAGGCAGGAATCCCGTCGACACAAGGTACGAAGCGTAGAGTCCCACGAGCTCCTCCGTCACTCCTGCACCGGCAGACACATCCACGCCGGACCAGGCGGCATCGGCGCGCAGAGAAGCAGCGGCGTGGACATCGTCCAGCTCGGGAGCCTTGGTGTTAGACGGCAGGTCTGCGGTGACGAAGTGGTAGAGGGGCATACTAGACGGAAGGAAGGCAGACGTCAGCATTGTGTTCGTGAGAATGAGATCAGTCCCAGAGGTCAAACTTACAGGGCGTGTTGCGATTCCGGGTCGTCATGCTCGCCGTCGTTGACGTACTGTTCCAGCAGCTTCGACCACGGGATGTAGTCAACCTGAGGCACGTTGTAGCCATACAGCTGGAGAGCGCCCAGGAACTGGTTGAAACGGAGACGGGGATGTCCGGTAACCTGCGACACTCCAATCGGCTGGCAAGGAGGCTGGAAAGCACCGGCAATGACAACGCGGGCAACGTGGTCAACGGGGACCATGTTGACAGTGTTGTTGATGTTGGGGCGCGCGGAAAGCTGGATACATCCCTTAATCATTCGGATCAGGAAGTCATCCGTATTTGTGGCTGGAGGCGCCGAAAATTAGCTCATCATTCTATTGTCATGGTGTTGGGGATGGGGTAGCTTACTTCCGGTCTTGGAGTCACCCAACACGTAGCCAGGGCGGACAACAGTTCCCTTCAGACCGCGCTTGCCGGCTTCTCTCACGAGGTATTCACCGGCCCACTTACTCTGGCCGTAGCCAGTTCCAAGCCCGACAGCACTGCCTTCAAGGTCATCGTCTTCGCTGATACCAGCTCCGCCACTGGCGATGCTTCGCTCCGATTCCTCGACGTAATGATCGTTGTCAAGGACACTGGTAGAGCTGACGAAAGAGAACTGCTTGGCCTTGCCAGAGGCACAGAGTTTGAGCGCGTCAATAGTACCCAAAACATTGGCGGGTTTCAAAGTAGAGTAGGGGTAGACCCAGTGGACCAGGGCACCATTGTGGATGACGGCATCAACTCGCTCGGTCAAGTCATTCCACACAGCCTCGGAGAGACCAAAATGAGGGTCTCCCAAGTTACCACAGACGCATTGTAGGCGGCTCGTCCAGGATTCCTCCCAGAAGCCGTAAGCACGACAGGTGGAACGGATACGCTCGAGAGCCTGCTGCTCACTCTTGCCGCGGACCAGCGTCACAACCTTTGCGGAGGGAGACTTGCGGGTGAGCAGATCACGAAGGATATGTGCACCGAGGAAGCCAGTAGCACCTGTTAGGAAGATAGTCGGTTCGCCAGACAGCATAGGCTCGGTCCGCGCGGGGAACGATTGGGGGAGAGTTTCCACCAGCTTGCGGGCGTCCTTGGAGTACTCATCATCCGGCTCAGAAGCGGCAGCAGAGGCCCCTGCGCCAGCTGCGTCGTTGTTATCAATGGCGAACGATTCGCCACTCAGCAGACGGTCAATCTCGGCAGCGAATGTTCTGAGAGTAGGGCAACGGAAAATAGCGTTCATGCTAATGTCGATGCCACGCCACTTGCGTCTCAAATCGAAGAACATTTGCTGGGCCAGAATACTGTGTCCTCCCAGATCGAAGAACGCATCGTCGGGTCCAATCATGCGAGCGGTAATATTGGGAATGCGTTGAGCCCAAATCTGGGCCACAGCCTGTTCAGTCTCAGAGAGCGACTGCAGAACTGACGACTTGCGGCGAGGGGCGGCGGCACTGAGCTCCGCAGTGTCCGGGAAGGGCAATGCTGGCTTGTCAATCTTGCCGTTGGGATTGAGAGGCATACGCTTGAGCGGGATGAACACCGTCGGCACAGCATAAGCTGGCAGCTTGCTGCGCAGAAGCTCTCGGGCGTCCTCACGAAGGGGTCGGAAACGTCGGAGCATTCCAACCATTCCTTCAGCAGAGTCATCGTCCTTGAGACCCTTCTGCTCCAACCATGAAGCCCACTTGGACATGTCTGGCACAATATAACTCACCAGAGTGGGTTCCTCAAACTTATCTCTCCGTACGAGGGTAATGTTTTCCCGGACGATAGGGTGGCGAGAAAGATGAGTATTGATCTCCCCAAGTTCAATACGGAAACCACGAATCTTGACCTGGTCATCGGCGCGTCCTGAGCATTCAACATCACCCGAGGGGGTATATCTGCCCAGGTCTCCGCTGCGGTAAAGACGATCTCTAGGCCCGACGTAGAACTCTCTCCAAGGTTCCTTCGCCCCTTGGGATTCGGCTTTGTCCTTCTCAATCCAAGCTTGGGGATCAACGAACCAGTTGGTCAGGAACTTCTTCTCATTCAGTTCCGGAGAGCCCAGATAACCTTCTGCCAAACCAGCAGCACGAACATAGATTTCGCCCACTTCTCCAATCGCACAAAGACGGCTAGGTTCAAAGCGGTTGACGACCAGCATTTGCACATCAACCATTCCCCGACCAGCCGGGATGACATCTTTCATAGTGTCGAGGAAGCCCTCATTGCTCGAGTAGCTGGGGATTTCATAGTAGCTGACGGCACGCTGGGTTTCGGTCGTTCCATACATGTTGACGATGTTGACATTCGGAGCCAAGGACTGCAAGTTACGGCAATCTCTCTTGATCAGGATATCACCGACAAAGAAAGCGTGATGAAGAGCCGGGAACTGTGCCGATGCACCACCGACCAGGATCTGACCCATAGCGGGAGTGAGATGAGTGACAGTAGCGCTGTATTCACGCATCCATTCAGCAAGGCGCTCATTCTGGATATCCTCCCGGGCCGGAACCAACAGCTGGGCTCCCAAGAAAAGAGGAGTGAAGATATCTCTTTGGATAGGGTCATGAGCAATACCACTGAGCATTGTAAACCGATCATCCGGGGTGAGCTTGAATGTCTCCGACATCCAAGGAAAATAGTAGGCCAGAGAGAAATGACGTCCCTTAACACCCTTGGGTCTGCCCTCCGAGCCGGAGGTGAAAGAGAGAGTGGGGGTGGAATCCGGGCCCACGACTACGCCAACACGTTGGGATTTCAGTGGCACTTGGTTGGCAAGGACATCTTGGCCATTAATCGATCCTCCCAGAAGGGAGCCATCGTCCCGAAGGGACAGAGCTGGAATCTCTGTGCGGAGCTCCAGGTTCTCGTTGATAAAAGAGCGCACCAGGTCCGACAGCTCACCAGCGTCCTTGGTGGCCTTCTCAATGTTGATGAGTGCACGGGGGCGGGCGACATCGAGATAAATACATTGGCGTTCGGGAGGATAGGCAGGGTCAATGACGGAGAAAGTTGCGCCAGCCTTCAGAATACCCATAACGGCCACCACAAGGTCAACACCACGATAGGCGTAGACCATGACAACTTCACCTCTCTGAACACCGGACTGAACCAGATGATGGCCCAGAATATTAGAAGCCTCATTAATCTGCTTGTACGTGAATTCGCGGTGAGGAGCCTGTTCAGACTTCGTTTCCACCACGCAAAGCTTGTCCGGATGCTTCTCTGCATTATCAGCAAAGATATCATGAATGGCGCCCCGGAACTTGGACCATTTCAGATCGGATGTCGGGTCCGGGAGAAGAGCCTGCTGCTCCTCCGTCATGAAGTCGATTCGTCCGATCGCTTGCTCCGGGTCGTTAGTCGCATTCTGGACAATCTGACCCAACTGCTTCAGAATCGTGGAAATTCTTGCGCTCGAGAACAATCTTTGATTATAGTAAGCTCCCAACTCCGCCTGCGCCGTGGAACCCGTCGAGGGAGAGATATTGACTACCAGGTCTGTAGTCTCGAAAGTGTTGGCGGGGTATTCCTGGGAAACGGCGGGGGCGTCGTAGGCAGCGAAGCGGAAAAGGATAGGGGAGCGCTCTGACTGGGTCTTCTCTTGGATGAAGGATCGCAGACTACCCAAAGGCACGATGTCAGAAGAGCCTTGGTTGAACGCCTGGAGTGGATCGGGTTAGCAGCGATTGCGGGCAGACTAGAATCTGGGGCAGCACGTACATCCTGAACCTTGGTATAAAGCTGGCGGAAGGTCTCGGAGGCGTCAATTGGGACTCTTAAAACGAATGGACGGCCGTCATCGCCGTTGCTGGTGCCAATGGCAATATCCTCGTCACCAGTGAGACGAGCGACAAGAACGACGTAGGCGGCCAGAAAGACGGTGAAGCCGGACGCATCTCCTGACAGTTTCTTCAAGCCCGTCTGCGCACCGGGAGGGAGTTTGATTGACTCGAAGGCCTCAATTGCCCTCTTGGGAAGCTCCTGCTGCTGATTATCGGGATAGTCACGAGTCAGAGGAGAAACGGTGAGGTTTTGCAGTCGTTGCGCCCATCGTTCCAGGCGCTCCTGCAGAGAGGCGGCCTCAACACCCATGATTGCAGATAACGAAGCGCCTGACTACGTTGATTCTGCAATTGGTATTGGGGAGGAAGATTTTGGAGAAGAATAGCTTGATATGAGTCAAGATGGGGAGGGGCAGAAGAAAGTGCCGATTTCGCAGCAGAAACGAAACCCCACAATCCTTCGGAGGGGCTCACCGCCTTCTGCCACCGTTATGCAGATTACATAACTATGCAGTTCCATGCACGGACGCTAGTCCCCAAGCGTCGTTCCTGACGGGGAGCTGACCATGAGCCTCCTATATTATGATCCTTCGAGGTGGATAAATACGACCTTCTTTTTTTAGCCCGTCACGCATCCCATCTCCAGGTCGTCATTCAATTTCGTCTGACAATGGACGATTGATCGTGATCACCTCAGCGCGAGTCCCTCTCCGGCCATCAATGTGAGCCTTCCTCTCGTCCTGTCTTACCAACATCGATTCGCCTTCCTTTCGACGGCACCTCCCTATCTGCCACACTTTTCATCAGTTGGATAGAGGACTCCAGTCTGTTGGCGACTGGCTTCTCTCTTCTGTCATCCTCCGTGTTCTCCAACCTCCAACAGGCGATTCCCGGCAACATGATGATTCCTCATCGCAGCACGACACTGATCACCACCGTCCTCTTCGTCGCGCTTCTTCTCCTCATATTTTCCTCCTCTCCGTCCCCGGACCCAGATTCTGGTAAAGAGGAGGCGTCTGGGCCCGCCAAATATCTCCCTCACCCGAAATTTCCTTCTCTAAGTGATCTTCATCTTCCCTCTTTCCATCCGACCGCCCATACACCACCGGAGACGCAGCCGAACAGTACGAGCGGCGAATCCAAATGGCTCAGCAATTGGGCGTGGATCAACCCGTTCTCGTCCTCCATCACACTTGACGAGAACAGATCTGTCCTCCCACCTCTCCGAAACCGTCCCTACGTATACACCTACTACGAACCGAACAAAGCCAATGACAAAGACGCGGAGAATGCCGATGCTCAGCTACTCCTCGCCTGGCGCCGAGCGTGGTTCGCACAAGGGTTTCGCCCTGTCATTTTGGGCCGCGGAGAAGCCATGAACAGCGAATTCTACCATATCGTCCAGACCCTGGAGGTCAAAGGTAAGCTGGAAAAGGAGCTATACAGCTGGCTTGCATGGAGTCATATGGGCGATGGTCTCTTGGCAGATTGGCGTTGCTTCCCAATGGCGAGATATGATGACCCGACGTTGTCTTATTTGCGCCGGGGTAGCGACCCGGCCTTCATCACACGGTTTGCACACATTGACAGTGGTCTCTTTGCCGGCGAGAAGAAACGGATCCATGACGCCACCAACGAGGTGATCAATCGGCTTCAGGATAAATCCCAACCCAAATCGTCCATCTTAGACTTGGTCCCTGCGGAGTTCTTCAAAACCGAAGAACAGAGCTCCATTGCGTACTATAGCTCCGCCTCTGTGCACACCAACTTCCCCAGTCTGGCGGAGAAGATGATGTCCGCGCCAACGGAGGGCCGCCTAGCACTTGTAGATTTGATCAACTCGCATCTACACAGCACGTTCCATAATTCGTTCCCCGCAGGTATTGCGGTTCTAAAGCCTTTCGCTGACCACACTACCGCGCTCGTGGAGCCGGCCCTACGGTTGTCGAAAGCACTGGCGCAATGCCCAGGGTCACCTAAGCCGGACTCTTGTCCCCCGAACCGTCGGACCTGTCATCCCTGTGACCCAGAAAAGCCGATGCATGTGAGCCAACCAACTACATACCGGAACACGACGCAAGTCTTCACCATCGGTACCCTGCCTCATCCATTCACCCTCATCAGCTTGCAACAGAACTCCGTGGAGGTTACCACTCGACACATTCGTCGTGAGACTGAACGCGATCCTTGGTTGATGGAAGTGACTAAAGAACATCTGGGTGGCGAGCTTGCGGGATCTGCTCGAGCAATTGTGCTAAAGAAGGCCGTTGCTGATGATGCTATAGTCGGGACCTCCCTCTGGATGACTGTTGAATCTCTTCCACCGGAGGCGGGACAAGCCCTCCCATCTGATCTCTTGGATGAATTTGAGTGGCAACTTGGGTTCAAGATACCTCGGACTACCAACGTCGATGCCAAGAATGAAGGGGAAGCCAAGGATTCGATGCAGAACGCCAATCCCAGCAAGGAAGGCGTGGAGAAGGAGTATGAGATTCTCAAACAGGCCAGGGAGATACTGAATAGCAAAGAGGCACCCCGGATCGGCATCAAGGAGGTCGCCGAAGCTTGGAACTTGGCGGACACGGAAATCTGGCGGTTTGTGAGAGCGTACCGGTTCGTATAATTCCCCTTGCCCCTCTTTTCCCCTCTTCATCGGCGACCTGCGCTAACGACAAGATTTTTCTGGGTTACAGAGCACGAAGTGTGGTTGAACGGAAGAAGTGGGAGGAGGAAGAGAAAGACTTCATTGGTGCTCGACCCCGGACATAACTTTTAGTCCGACTTGCTCATTGCAATGTTTACGGAGTACTCCTGGATGCTCACTTTCTTCGTTTCTTCGCCTGATGTGTCAATTTCTATTCATTTCAGAAGCTGCTCAATTTGGGCTGATAGAGAGAGCGTTGTTGGTGATTCTTTGTGGTTTGATGATGTACTAATATCTATATATTGTATTTGCTGGAGCATTAGCACTACAGGAAACGGCGTTGGGATCTCGATTTGCACGTGATAGATACATCAACTTACATAAGTCGATCACATCCTGGCCAATCAGGGGTAGCCTATTGGCCATCGGACAGTGGCGATCCCCGCAGGGCGGTGTGGGGTTCCTGCCGATAAGGTGTGTTATCACCACGTCGTATCGCATACATCCCCTTCATATTAGGCTTCACGCCATGTTTATCATTATCTCATCTCATTTTCCGACTCCTCACGACATCCCTCGCTTGTGATCGGTCTTTCTCTGTGATAAATATCACTCATTCCCCCATCAACATCCGCCTGTTTTTTCATATCCTCACCCCCGCCCATGGACCATAATATTGTCGCCTCACCGAAGATCTAGCCACCCGCCACTCAACTACCTAGTATATTGGCATTACCCTTCCCTCACAGATCCCTCTTGTCAGGTTTCGGTACAGGATGGCTCCCGGGATTCTAGAGTCTCCAGGAGCGGCGGTCGCAGCCGACAAGCCCGTCTCCCTAGCCCACTTGACCGAGGATTGGGATGATACCATTCGGTTCTATCTCAATGGTACGAAAGTGGCCCTAGACTCGATCAATCCCGAGATCACCCTCTTGGAGTATCTTAGGGGCATTGGTCTTACAGGGACAAAACTTGGATGTGCAGAGGGTGGCTGTGGCGCTTGCACAGTGGTATGTTCCCTCCAGAGGTCGATTATGTCTATCCAGATGGTGGCAGTCCTAAGTCCTAATAGGTAGTCTCCCACTTCAATCCAACTACCAAGAAAATCTATCACGCCTCGGTCAACGCTTGTCTGGCTCCTTTGATAAGTGTGGATGGAAAGCACGTCATCACCGTTGAAGGCATTGGAAATGTGAAGGATCCTCATGCTGTTCAGCAACGACTTGCTGTTGGCAACGGTAGTCAATGTGGCTTTTGTACACCGGGCATTGTGATGGTTTGTCCCCGCTACCGACCCCTTGAGATTTGACAATAATCTAACACGACTTCTCTCTAGAGCCTCTACGCCCTCCTACGCAACAATCCTGAACCCTCCGAACATATGGTGGAAGAAGCGTTCGATGGGAATCTTTGCCGTTGTACCGGGTACCGGCCGATATTGGATGCTGCCCAAAGCTTCACGCCTAGCACGAACGGATGCGCCAAATCCAATGCCAATGGTGGTAGTGGTTGCTGCATGGAGAAGCAAGATGGGACTGGGGGATGTTGCAAGTCCCTCAAAGAAATGTCCCTGGATGGGGACCATCCGAAGTTCACGCCACCAGAATTCATCGACTACCGGCCAGACACAGAGTTGATTTTCCCTCCTTCTCTACGGAAGCACGAGTTCCGACCCTTGGCGTTGGGAAATAAGAAAAGGAAGTGGTACAGGCCTGCTACGCTACAACAGCTCTTGGAGATCAAGAGTGTGCAACCGGCGGCCAAGATCATTGGCGGAAGTACTGAGACTCAGATTGAAGTCAAATTCAAGGCCATGCGGTATAGTGATTCAGTCTATGTCGGAGACATCCCCGAGCTTCGACAGTACACGTTTCACGACGACCACCTGGAGATTGGAGCCAACGTTTCTTTGACCGACCTAGAGTCAATCTGTGATGAAGCTCTGGAACGCTTTGGACCATCGCGAGGCCAACCCTTTTCGGCAATCAAGAAACAACTACGTTATTTCGCCGGTAGACAAATCAGAAATGTGGCATCTCCCGCCGGCAATCTGGCCACTGCATCACCCATTTCAGATTTGAATCCGGTATTTGTGGCTACCAACACCGTCCTTGTAGCCAAGTCCCTCGCCGAGGACATTGAGATCCCTATGGGTCAATTCTTCAAAGGCTATAGGGCCACTGCGCTCCCACCGGACGCGATCATCGCCAGCCTGCGTATTCCGGCAGCTCAAAAGACTGGAGAATATATGCGCGCGTACAAGCAGTCCAAGAGGAAGGATGATGACATCGCTATTGTCAATGCTGCTTTGCGGGTGTCTCTCTCACCAGCCAATGATGTAACGGGCGTGAACCTCGTCTTCGGTGGCATGGCACCAATGACGGTATCCGCACGGAACGCAGAGTCCTTTTTGAAAGGCAAAAAGTTCACAAGCCCTGCAACTTTGGAGGGTACGATGGCTGCTCTGGAACAGGACTTTGACCTGAAATTCAGTGTACCAGGTGGCATGGCGACTTACCGAAAGTCTCTCGCCTTAGGGTTCTTCTACAGATTTTATCATGACGTATTGTCTGGCCTCGAAGTCAAGGAGTCTGATGTCGATCACGATGTTATTGCCGAGATTGAGCGTGCGATTTCTTCCGGAGAAAAAGACAATGAGGCTTCGGCGGCCTACCAGCAACGTGTGCTAGGCAAGGCTGGTCCCCATGTGTCAGCTCTTAAACAGGCTACTGGGGAAGCTCAGTACACAGATGATACGCCCGTGCTGCAAAACGAGCTATTCGGTTGTATGGTTCTTTCAACCAAGGCCCATGCAAAAATCCTCAGCGTTGATCCGTCTGCGGCCCTGGATATTCCCGGTGTCCACGAATATGTCGATCATCGAGACCTCCCTAACCCACAAGCGAATTGGTGGGGAGCTCCCAAGTGCGATGAACTATTTTTTGCTGTGGACAAAGTCACTACTGCTGGCCAACCGATCGGTATCATTCTCGCCGATTCTGCCAAGATTGCGGAAGAGGGTGCTCGAGCCGTCAAGGTCGAATACGAAGAGCTACCATCTATACTCTCCATGGAGGAGGCAATTGAAGCGCAGTCTTTTTTCGAACACTACCGTTTCATAAAGAGCGGGGATACGGAGGCCGCTTTCAAAGAGGCTGATCGGATTATCACGGGTGTCTCCCGGATGGGTGGTCAGGAGCATTTCTACTTGGAAACCCAAGCATGTGTTGTCATACCGAAGCCAGAGGATGGTGAAATGGAAGTATGGAGTGGCACCCAAAATCCTACGGAAACGTGAGTTGGACACATCTCCTTGTCAATGTACTGAGCTGACGACTTTTATAGCCAAGCGTACGTCGCCCAAGTCACCGGCGTAGCCCACAATAAGATCGTCTCCCGCGTGAAGCGTCTAGGAGGTGGATTCGGTGGTAAAGAGACCCGGTCAGTCCAACTGGCTGGTATATGCGCTACTGCTGCAGCCAAAACAAGACGGCCGGTCCGGTGCATGCTCAATCGTGACGAAGATATAATGACTTCTGGTCAGCGTCACCCATTCCTCTGCCACTGGAAAGTGGGCGTCACCAAGGAAGGAAAGCTTATTGCTCTTGACGCTGATGTATACGCCAACGGTGGACATACCCAAGACCTTTCTGGTGCCGTCGTGGAAAGAAGTCTTTCCCACATTGATGGAGTATACAACATTCCGAATGTCTTCGTTCGTGGTCGCATCTGCAAAACAAACACTGTTTCCAACACTGCCTTCCGCGGCTTTGGTGGACCTCAGGGAATGTTCTTTGCTGAGTCTTTCATGTCTGAGATTGCGGATCACCTTGACATCCCAGTCGAGCAACTCCGCATGGACAATATGTACAAGCCCGGCGACAAGACGCATTTCAACCAAGAGCTCAAGGACTGGCACGTGCCTTTGATGTACAAACAGGTTCTGGAAGAGAGCTCGTACATGGAGCGTCGCAACGCCGTTGAAGAGTACAACAAGAAGCATAAGTGGTCCAAGCGGGGAATGGCTATCATTCCGACTAAATTCGGTATCTCTTTTACTGCCTTGTTCCTCAACCAGGCTGGTGCTTTGGTGCATATCTACCACGATGGAAGCGTTCTTGTCGCTCATGGTGGAGTTGAAATGGGACAAGGTCTTCATACCAAGATGACGATGATTGCTGCCGAAGCACTAGGCGTTCCCTTATCGGATGTCTTTATATCTGAGACCGCTACCAATACGGTTGCCAACACATCGTCAACCGCAGCCTCTGCCAGTTCTGATCTCAATGGATATGCGATCTTCAATGCCTGCGAGCAAATCAATGAGCGTCTTCGGCCGTACCGCGAGAAGATGCCGGGAGCTAGCATGAAGGAACTGGCGCACGCAGCCTATTTCGACCGAGTCAACCTATCCGCTCAAGGATACTACCGCACTCCCGACATCGGTTACGTTTGGGGTGAGAATTCAGGCCAGATGTTCTTTTACTTCACCCAGGGAGTGACGGCTGCTGAAGTCGAGATCGACACTCTTACTGGCGATTGGACCCCTCTCCGCGCAGACATTAAGATGGACGTTGGTCGTACGATCAACCCGTCCATCGATTACGGGCAGATTGAAGGTGCTTTTATCCAGGGACAGGGATTGTTCACAACCGAGGAGAGCCTCTGGCATCGTGCGTCGGGACAAATATTCACCAAGGGTCCCGGAAACTACAAGATTCCCGGATTCCGAGACATTCCTCAGATCTTCAACGTCAGCCTTCTCAAGGATGTTGAGTGGGAGAATCTTAGGACCATTCAGCGCTCTCGGGGCGTGGGCGAGCCGCCACTGTTCATGGGCAGTGCAGTATTCTTTGCGATTCGTGATGCTCTCAAGGCGGCGCGCAAGGAGTGGAATGTCAGCGATGTTCTTAGCCTTCAAAGTCCGGCAACGCCTGAACGTATTCGGGTCAGCTGTGCTGATCCTATCGTTGAGAGAGCTAGAGTGCTTCCTCAGGAGGGGGAGAAGAGTTTCTTTGTGGAAATTTAAGATTCAAGATCGATGTTTACGGCTTACACCATGACTTACGATGTTTGTATATCAATCATTTCGGCATTGCTATTCAGGTTTATATTTGTTCACAGACTGTACCTATGGCATGAAGATCCTACGGACTATACCAGCAGTCTTATTTTTATGATGTTCTGGCTTAAATTCCAAATCTTAACTAAAGCTGATTCCTCTAGATGGTATAGCCAACACCAAAGATACATCAAGCCAGCAGGTGCACCAGACCAGCACACCTGACACAATGGGCTGGACTAGACAAAGAGGGTTTTCAGGGCAGAATAAGTACAAACGGACAACGGCGAAAAAGTTCATCGTTTCTCAATGCCATATTCAACATAGCTACTACCACGCAAGTCCGAGATACCATCGACATGGAGTGCCTTTTGCCCAACCGACCCTAGCTTCTCATCTTCATAGGGGACATCACGACTGACCGCCAGCGCAGGCGCAGGGCCCTCATAGCGGGGCGCAGGTTGTGAGCGCGAGGCGGCATCCGGAACCGCCGTCAAGGGGATATCCACGAAGCCATGGGGGTCTGCAGAGGGTGCCGGCATGGGAGCGCCTCCTCCGCCCTCGCCACGATTCCTCTCGCGGGACCAGAACAGCGACAGCGCGCGGAGGACGCCGATCAGGGCGTTGACGACCCAGACGAGGAGGATGACAGCCGAGATGATGGTTTCGGTGCGGATGCCGTCTTCGATCTTGTCGGTGACGCGGAAAACGACCTCGGTGATCTTGTTGGAGGTCTGGTCGTTGGCGTCGGCGAGAAAGCTATCGGAGGGGTTGGCGTTGCCGTCGGAGATGCTGTCTGCGGCGCCGCGCGAGAAGGTGTCGTTGGGGAGGAGGGGGAAGTCGAGATGCGCGTGGTCGTGGACCCAGGTTAGGGCCTTCTGCACGGCTTCGACCTTGAGGCCGATGAGACAGTTGTAGACCTCCTGGATGGGGTCGTTGAGCACGGTGCCGCCGAAGGTGTCGTTGAGTACGCCGGTGGTTTTCTCGACAAAGGCTTCGAGCGTGTCGTTGACGGCCGTGGTGCTGGTGTTGACCCAGCCGAAGATGTTCTTGTTCAGGTCGCTGTTGGTGTCGGCGATGACGCCGTTGGCGTCCGCGGCCCATTTCGCCGACGTGTCCTGCAGCTTGTCCACGACCTTGCCGGCGAACTCGCCCACCTCGGAGGTGAGTTCGGGGACGGTCCGCTCCACCGCCTTGAGGAGGAGGTACTGGCACAGGCAGGAGAAGAGGCCGGCGAGGGCGAGACACAGAATGAACAGAGCTGGGGGCGAGGTGGCGTAGGCGATGACCCAGCGTACGAGGATCTGTCGGCGGCTGTTGCTGAAGCGGCTGGCGGCCTTTACGCCTGCGGCGGCGGTGTATGGACGCGAGACGATGTAGACGACGTCCATGGGGTCGTGGGCGTCTTTGTGGACCAGCTGCGAGCGTTCTTTCATAGTGCGCCAGCGGCGGATCTCCTGCCAGCCTACGGGCACGCAGACGAGCACGGCAGCGACGATCAGCACGGCGATGAAGATAGTGCGTGCGGTGGTGGTGATGTGGGCTACTTTGTCGAAGAAGGAGGTGATACCGTCGCTGCCGTCGCAGAAGCTCAGCTGCTCCTTGGCCGGGACGGGGAGCGCGGAGCGGTCGAAGGTGTAATTGCTCAGGGAGCCGTTGACCAGGCGCTTGACTTCCTCGAACGGGGTGCGCAGGATGTTGGTGACGTACTTGTCGACCTCGTCGAAGGTGGGGATGGAGCTGTTGACTTTGTCGATGGTCGAGTCGATGGAGCTGGGAAGGCTCAGACTGTCGAGCTGGCTGAGCTTGTCGCTGATGTCGAGTTTGGGGATCTCGCCCAGCAGGGCACTGGCGATGCCATTGATGTCGTCGATGAAGCCGTTGAGGCTGCTTTCGAAGGAGTCGACGGACTTGTGAATGTCCTGTCCGATGCTCTTGACGGTGGAGTTCAAAAAGTCCGCCGCATCCTCGACGACGCCGAGGGCGAGATGGACGCTACCGCGCACGACCATGGTGAAGAGACAGAGGTAGGTCTGATACATGACTTTGATGAAGAACAGGATCAACTCTTCGACTCCCGTGATCGTCAGCAGCAGCATGGTCTTCAGCGCACTGACGGCCTTTTCCACTCCTGCAGCGGTCATTTCATTGACGCCCTGCGATAGGTAATGCGGCATGGAAACCATGGCGCTCCCCATGGACTCGACGCTTGAACAGGCTGACAGGGCTTCGCGCTTTGCGGATCCCATGTCGGACTGCATGCCCGCTACCGCTATCAGGACCCGCGCCAGAACGAGCAGGAGCAGGATGGTCCAGCGGTTGAGCCATACTTGCGATAGCCTGGACCGTAGCCCGAGGTAGGGAGTGATGCCGTCAGGGTTTAGCGGTATGATCCGTCGACCTCCGTTTGGATCGTGCGCCCCGTATGGTGGGAGGAGGGGGAAGATAGAGCGACCGGGTCTCGAGAAGAGCATGCTGGCGAGTGGGAATGTGGAATAGTGAGATGAAGGTGTCGAGGGATAAAGAAAGATGCAACAGAGAGCGAAGAAGACACGTTCCTACGGACGTAGGCGCTGCGAGCGAGGCGTTCTATGCAATGAAAATAGCTATAAGGAGGGAAAAGCTGGCCGGCAGCGTTTCAAGGAAAGATAATATAGATTATTGAGAAGTCGTAACACATAGTCGAATCTATTGACGCTGAAACCGAAGGGGTGGCAAGATGTCTGGGGAACAAGAAAGAGAAAGAAACGAACAATAGACCTCGGAGAAGAGCAACAATGAAGGCGACGTCAGACTTTATGATAGACATCTGCAGAGATCGGCCGCATTTCCTGATGAATGAAAGACTGGGGCTCTTTTTTTGGGCATAAACAGAGGTGGCCATTGAGGGTGTGCTGGACAGTCCCCCGGCCACCAACATGACACAAGCTAGTCATGATCAAGCTGCATATCGAAGATCTGGATAGGCGCTTCGTTTTAGCTGGTGGGAGCGCGTCCTAGGCGCCTCTTCTCAGTGGTTTTTGTCGGCGCGTGCACGGGCCAAATATAGCCTCACGTCGGCGCTTAGCGCTCAAGCGCTCTCATCAAATCCTTTTTCTTCAGGATTTGGGAGTCAAAACACGCGGTGTAGATTCTATTTAAAGATTTCCATCTTTAGATTGAGGGATCAGGCCAGTCATGACGGATAAAGAGTCTTTGTTTCTTCTTGTCGGCGTTTCGTGTCCATTTGCGCTGAAGCGCTGGGGTCATCGGTCATATGCCGGAAATACCATGCAGAAAGACAAGACCATGTCGTGAGGTGCAGAATACTGAAGGTATATGACAAATATGGGTGGTATGGTGGTCAGCGTTGTTGGCAGTAGTGGGGGTAGGGGATGATATGGTGAAGAATGCAGTTTGTAAAGGCTCCAAAGGGTAATGCACGTGATTTATTTCATTCAACTGCAACGGTATATGGCGCTCTCATAAATCCTAGTCTCGAAAGATCTGTTGTGCAGCTTGGATAAGAAATGATAGCA
This sequence comes from Aspergillus aff. floccosus IMV 01167, assembly GCA_001931935.1. Lineage (NCBI taxonomy): Eukaryota > Fungi > Ascomycota > Eurotiomycetes > Eurotiales > Aspergillaceae > Aspergillus > Aspergillus aff. floccosus IMV 01167. The sequence continues at coordinate 67,246 of MSJE01000014.1, forward strand.
GTACTTATGCAAAGAAAGTAAGAGGACTACTCTGCAGTCTTGGTCGATATCAAATGGCTACTCCACTGGCAGGGATGAAGTATGACGATGAGGTATACAGAAAATGTCACTGCGCCATATAACTTCGTCCATGTATGCCATCATACAGCTCTATCATTATTTTTGCAATGCCAGTGTAAACGGTCTGTCTCACACTAAATCATAGTAAACCATAGAACAAGCATTTGTTCGTGCACGTTGGCCAATATCCTAGACTTCTCTTTTAGCCCTAACAGAAAGAAACAGCGCCGAGAGAAGTCCATATAGACTGTTCCGGACCATGAGTCCAATCACAGTGACTCAGGTGAATCAAGGCCTAGGAATTCAGAGAATGGCTTCTTCCATATCTCTCTTCATAGGCCTCAAGTCCCCTATTCTTCATCCCAGACGATTGGGGGATATCTCGAAGCCAGCAAGCTGGTTGATATCCAGCAAGCATCGGGCAGAATATTCAACCTCGACAAATGAATACCTTTCTGACACCCCAATATCTTCAAACCGCATTATTCATTGAGAGAGACATTGCCAACAAAGTCTTTCTGATTTCAGTCTTTCTCTCTTTTGCCGGGGCCAAGGGATATCAGTCTCGACTGGACGATATGGCAAGACCGTTGGAGATATCTACCTCACTCGAAGACCACAAGCTCACTGATTCGGAAGAAGCCTTGATTGCTGCGTGCGCAAAGGGTGATGTGACCTTTCTGGCTGACCTGGCATATGCCTTGACTGAAGGACGTGAAGAGATGGAAAATCCCTCTGAGGACTACCGTATGTTGAATCTGCTGAAGCACTGGAAGTTTTTCCTGCCCACCTCGTCCTTCACTCCTTATGACAACAGATCTCCCACCTCCCTCTCCCCACAACCCGCCGACATGAACCCTCAAATTTCTCACACAACCAGCTCCCATCAAGGTAAACCCATATCGCTCATCTCTTCCTTTCAGAAGGATCTCACGACTCGAACACCTGCTGATCCCAGTCAAATAAACAGGAGACGAGAGTGTCGCTGGTGAAAACAAGACCCGCTCAGAGGCTATCACCTTGATTCGCGCCAGGACTCTCACTCGATCCTCCCCAACAGAAGCATCCTTTCAAGCAGACATGGCGATTGACAACGGTCTCCCTCCTCCGGCATCTGAGTCTCACCTCCCGCCAGTTGCTCTCATGGACTTGGTTCAGAAGCCTAAAATGAAAAAATCGGGCAAGAGCAAGTCCAAGAAACAAAAGTCCAAACGACGTGATGTTTCCAAATCCCCGGAAAACAAGGACTCTGGCCTGGACATTCCTGATGATGCGAAGGAGAAGGAAGTGGACACGGAGGTCAACAATGACCAGGATACCCAAGCTCCATCTTTGCCTGTTCCTGCACTTGACAATCCTGTATCGACTAAGCTGGAAGAAGCGGACTCCTCCAACGTAATTACCGAAGACAAGTCCGACATTGGCGACTCGGCGAAGGAATCTCGTCCGGAAAACCACGAAGATGCGGTCGTCGACCAGAAAGAATCCCGGCAGGATACCGTGTCTCAAGCCCCTTCAGCCTTGTCTTTTGCTGCCGTCTTAGCCGGTAGCATGGACAAGCTGGGACTCAAATCGAAAGGTTCTGGAACGTGCGACGGGACTCTCAATTCGTCTAGTGACGGAATGTCCTCCACTGGCAGCAAATACGCCATCAAGCCCAATGAGACCACACAACTGGACGGCGTATTCCCCAGTTTCAAGGAGAACAAGGGTCACAAGACTTGTGGTGGTAGTTCAAGCCGCTCCTCGACGGTCGAGTCATCGTCTCAATCGTCTCCCGGTGGTTTTCAGCAGTCCTCTCGCAATGTTGCGACCCAGAAAGAGAAGCTGCCTGCTATATTAGAAGCATCGCCAGAAGACAACGAAGATTCTTCGATCCAAGGTAGCCCATCTGCAAGCAACCAGAGCCCTACATGCACCCCAAAGTCGACCAGCACTGGACTCACTGCGTGGAATGCATTTTCTCAGCAGAACACTCCGCGCACGGATATCACTGACGACAGCCAGCTGAGGGGAACCAAGAACAAAAGGGCACAAAAGAACTCCGCCAGCACTCGAACCGAGTCCTTGATCCAACTCAATGGCGACACGAGTAGCAGCCATACACATCCGCCAACCTCTACTGACAAGGGCAATCAAGAATCAGCCTCAAGCAAGAAGAAATCCAAATCATCCAAGAAGGAGGGCTTCTGGTGGAATCTTGACAGCCATGGGTTTCCCTGTGCGAAAGAAGGCTGTGACAAATGCTGCAATCTCTGGGACGGCGCAACAGTCATCTGTCCTCGCTGCGGGCCATACTCCGAGTGTCGCTACTGCTGCAAAGAGCATCTTGTGAGCGACATCAAGCCACACTGGACCATTTGCGGGCAGATGACCTTCCAGCACCCATGCAAAGAGTCAACCATCCCGAAAGACGTCCGCAATGGACCAGCTTTTGTTCCCTGTCTTCATCCCTACGACACACCTGAACGTCATCGCCAGGCGGTCTATCTCAACATGAACAGCAAAGCCGGTGATTACTTCATCTTCTCCGACTGGGCCGACAACATGGAGGCCGGATTCCCGGAAAACAACGTGGCGCTCCGCTGCTCTAACAGAGTGGTGTACATCATCAAGTTCGACGACGCTGAAAAGAAAGACCGGTTCCGTCGTGTCCTCGCAACATGTCTGTTCAGTTAGTCCTCCACCTAGACCCATCAGCCATGATCTGTCTCAGAGCTAACTTATCTCCTGCAGTGACCATAGAAGTGACCGAGCTTGTCGACTATCTCTACCGGCTGATCCGCGACAAGCTGCGATCTGAAGGCGCTCCCGCGGAATTGGAAACCGCAGTTCAGTACCAGTTCTTCCAGGAGTTCGCCGTGACCATCCAGGCAGCCATCACGGGTCAAAGACACGCATGCGAGACAGACTGGGATGGACGAAACCGTCGCTGCTGCCCCGATGCCGTGTGCCGTGGCGAATATCGTCGTCTGCTGGGCTCACTGGGTGCAAAGGGCCATTGTCAGCTCATTGATAATCTGGAGGGATGTTACTGGATCCTCCGTGCGGCCCGAAATACGCACCCCGACGTGAAAGACGCGACTGCGCGCATGAGAGGGGCTGGTTTTGACGATGTTGCGGAAGAAGATAGGAGAGTATTTCGCCGTGGTGACGGATGGGATGGTGCCGGTACTGGAAAGATGGAGATTGAGGGCATCAACGCTTAGTCGAGGATATCGTGTTGTTCCTTTCTCTTTCTGGGACGTTGGTGGTTAGACATGCCTTGCTTTATTGGAGAAGGCAGGACCTTTCACTTTCATGGGTTCCTTCCGCTTATCACCTGGTTTTGTTCCTTATTCTCTATTCTTCCGAGCTCTTGGTGGTATTTGGTGTTGGTTTCCTTCGGCCAGTTGGGCCTTGACGCTGGAGAGCAAGACCACTACAAGTTGATTTGATTTCGACTGCCAATGTTGCGGCCAGCAAGGGGAAGGAGATCCGTTGGGTGGTGTTTATGGAATTTGAAAGCAGATCAATGTAACTACTGTAGATAGAAGTCCAATTAGTCTGCACCTATCCAATACAGTGCTCATTTACTTTCCAACTATATGGCTGAGCATTCTATCTCATGAGGGCATCGCAAGCTCTATACATATTACCTCACTATACGATATACTTCTTCAGACCGCGCAGTCTCTCCTTGGCGGTCTCCAAAACGTCGTCGTTCTTGCACACCGCGAACCGAAGGTAATCCTCAGCGATGTGGGAGTTCGCATCGGTGTAGAACTCTGTTGGGGGGATCGCGGCCACACCGACTTCATGGATCAGGAACCAGCAAAGCTTGAAGTCGCGCGGGCGATTGGCAACATGAGGAGGGAAGGGGTAATCCTCAGGGAGTTTGACGGAGGACATGTTCGCCAGGACAAAGTAGCCGCCCTCGGGATCGGAGTACTGGATAATAGTCAGTGGGAACTGCAAAGCAGCATGAACGGTATGAGAGGCTGCGGACCGGAATGTTGAGTTCATCAAACACTTGGCAGAAGAGCTCCATCTTCTGCTTCATTTCATTACGGCTTTTATCCCAGAAGCCGACCTTGTCCGCCTGCTCAAAAGCAACCGCCGCGGCCTCCTGGAGGGGAGACACACTGCTATAGCAGATCCGAGTGTGAGCGCCAGCGACGTACTTGATCAGATGCTCCGGGCCGATGAGGTAGCCCACACGCCAGCCAGTGGCGTAGAAGGCTTTTCCAGCGGAGCCGACAGTCAAAGTGCGCTCATAGAGCTCCGGAGACAAGGTAGCGATTCTGGTGAAGGGAACGTAGAAGAGGCGGTCATAGACTTCATCCGAAAGGATGATGAGGTTGTGCTTGATGCACAGGTCACCAATACGCTGGAGCTCCTCGCGTGAGAAGACCTTTCCCACAGGGTTGTGGCTGTGGAGATATCGATTAGTCGTTTGGCGCGACACCCGGCCAAAGGTTACTTACGGCGAGTTAAGCACCTAAAAAGTTAAGAGTCGTTCAACCAGGATTCACGTAAGGGCACTTACAATCATTTTAGTTTTGGGGTTGATCGCATTCTCCAGCTCCTCAAAGTCTATCGTCCACTCGGAAGCAGGAGAGGTTCTGGTCGCACCATCCTTGGGAGGGTGAAGGGGGACATATCGAATGGTACCACCGGGCATTTCAATGTTGCTAATATACTGGTCGAAGAACGGCTCAAAGATGATGACCTCATCGCCCGGCTCAATGAATCCCATGAAAGCGCTGAGCATTCCTTGTCTTCCAGTCAGCTCGGGTTAGGGATGCGCAACGCCCAGTATGATGGTACCTTCGTTCGCTCCGGTGGTGATAGTGACCTCCGTGTCAGGGTTCAGGGTGCGCCCAAAGAAAGGAGAATAGGCGTCGGCGATGGCTTTCTTCAGACGTGGGCGACCCTATAGGACGGGTAAGCACGGGCTCGGCCGACAATGGCATCCCTCAATGCGCACCTTCGTCGGGGAGTATTGGTTGCATTCCACTCGGTCAAGAGCCTCCTTCGCAGCGTCCACCGCAAACTTTGGAGGATTATAACCACTGCATCAGGCGTGCCATCAGCAATCCATTGACTCGTTATGCTATGGGACTTGGGCAATCCCGCACTCACAAGAAGCCCTGACCCATGTTCACGATGGGCTGGACCGGAGAGGCAGCAGCGGCCTCGTTGACAATCGACCTAAGAACCAGCCATTAGTACCACACAATCGCAACAGCTTCAGCAGTTGAACCCCTACCAGACATCCTGGCGTTGACCGGCAACTCTCTTGGCCGGTTGAAACGGATCCGCACAGGGAGAGCTCGCCGACATGGTCCGAACGCGGGGAATTAGATAGCGGGGTGGCGCAAGTCGAACTGCCGAAGACAAGGGGCTGGAGGAGAGCCTGAGGGGGTTAAGAAGGGTATGTGACAAAGAGGGCCGGTAACCAAACAACATAGAGAGCGGATGACGGTGGGGGAAAGAGAGAGAAAGAAAAGGATGCGATAAGATGGAGATGAGGAGCAAGATGGTCTCGCTCCAATGACAATTGCGTGCTTGTCAGGCATCAAGGCAGAATGTTTGCCTGGTTTGCATCGACAATGCGGGGAGAATCAAATCCTAAAGCAGTTCGCGACCTCTTCAATAAGAATCACTGTTCATCTGTTCATGTCAATTGATCGAAGTGATTCTGAGAATCATCGCGGCTACCTAGGCATGTACTATGTGCTACTTGGGTAGATAGATCAGGCGAGGAGACCGCCGTCCTATAACTTCTTCTTACTATTAGCCCGCGTCACGCGTCGACGCGTTTTCTAATGACTTCACATCACTCATCACTCGATCTCCAACATCCCGTCTCTCATGCCTCACACCCAGCATGGTCTCCTGTCCTATCTGCGGGAATTCGGTCTCCTCCCTGAAAATCAACGATCACATCGATTCCAACTGTCACGACTTCATTGACGAACCTACCTCTAGCACGGGCGACTCGTCCCCCTCTCAAAAGGCCGCCGTTCCCAGCTTCTTCCAACCGACGTCGGCTCGCAAGGCTGCCACCCAGCCGACGGTGCGAAAGGATACACTGCCTGGTTCCTCGCCCTCACAGAACATCACTCGCAAAAGGGCTGCTTTCTCCGATTCCAATGCCGCGGAAGTGAATCGCACACCCCAGAGCAACGAGACGCAGGCCGACCCACCGTCCAAGAAATCCCGGCCAAATGCCTTTCATAAAGCCGCCCCATTGGCGGAGCGCATGCGCCCTCGGACATTGGACGAAGTATGCGGACAAGATTTGGTCGGTCCGAATGGCGTTCTGCGAGGGCTGATCGAGCAGGACCGGGTACCAAGTATGGTGCTTTGGGGTGGACCGGGTACCGGAAAGACAACCATTGCCCGAGTGATCGCCTCGATGGTAGGAAGTCGATTCGTGGAGATCAACAGCACCAGCTCTGGAGTGGCCGAGTGCAAGAAGATCTTTGCCGAAGCGAAAAGCGAACTGGGACTGACGGGCCGGAAAACCATCATTTTCTGTGATGAGATCCATCGCTTCTCCAAGTCACAACAGGATGTGTTTCTGGGACCGGTAGAAAGCGGACAGGTCACGCTCATCGGGGCTACCACGGAGAACCCGTCGTTCAAAGTCCAGAGTGCTTTGCTGTCCCGATGTCGAACGTTTACCTTGGCGAAGCTCACCGACGAGGACGTCAAATCCATTCTCGACCGCGCCTTGCAGGTCGAGGGGCCAAATTATTCACCTTCAGCTCTGGTGGACGACGAACTGATCACGTATCTGGCCAAATTCTCGGACGGCGATGCGCGGACGTCCCTGAACCTCCTGGAACTGGCGATGGACCTGTCGAAGCGTCCGGATATAACCAAAGAGGAGCTGAAACGCTCTCTCACAAAGACCCTCGTGTATGATCGCGCAGGGGACCAACATTACGACACCATCTCTGCCTTTCACAAGTCCTTACGAGGGAGCGATCCGGATGCTGCGTTATATTACCTGGCACGTATGATTCAATCAGGGGAAGATCCGCTATACATCGCTCGACGCCTGATTGTGGTCGCCTCTGAGGATATCGGGCTAGCGGATAATAGCATGCTGACGCTCGCTATATCCACCCATTCCGCTGTCGAGAAGATTGGACTTCCCGAAGCACGAATCAATCTTGCACACGCGACGGTCGCCATGGCATTAGCCAAGAAGAGCACCCGGTCGTATCGAGGACTCAACAATGCCTTCGCTGCACTGCAGGAACCAGGCGTCGCCGGGTTGCCTATACCGATTCATCTTCGGAACGCTCCCACTCGACTGATGAAAGAGCTCGGATACGGGAAGGAATATAAGTACAATCCTAATTATGTGGACGGCGAGGTGGCTCAGGAGTATCTACCGGAACAACTGCGAGGTCGGAAGTTTCTGGAGGACCGCGATCTGGGGACTCAAGTTGATCCTGATTTAGAGCGGTAGCGTTGCTCTGTTACTCTTCCATCTTGTATAGATCATCTGGTGGAGGCGGCGCCGAACAGCTGGTAGCATGTACCATTGAACCTAGATTTTGGTTACCCTTAATATGAATATATGACATGAGTAGACCTGGAATACAATATCGCATCTAAATCATAATTATAGCAAATATCCCGTGATGGCTGATTGTAGCATGTTTTGATGCGTACCCAAGCAGAAACTCCGCCCACCGCTTCGCGTCGCTGCAAGACCCGCCGATAATCAATCAATCCCCTCAGCCTCTCTTCTCCTCACCACTTCACAACCGCAACTTGCCATCCACCACGAAAACGACTCCCATCTCCTCGACGGACCATCGAAGTCCTCTCGCGTTCCGTCCCCGTCCGGTGGTGCCTTCATTGGCCCGTCTCACCACCCACGGTCCCCCAAACACCCCGTCACGGCAAAACAAAACACCACCTCGACGACCATGTCGCAACCGTTCGGCACCCGCTCCTACAACTCGGGCAAACTGCCCGACCGCTCCGTCAACGCCAATGCCATCCCCTTCAGCGCCTCGTCGTTCTCGCGTCAACGCCTGGGCGCCGCCGGCCCCGCCGACTACGCCGCTGAGCCCGCCAAATCCTCCCAGCAGGCTGCAGCCAGCGGCATGCACTCGCAGGCCCACGCGCCCTCGACGCAAGAGAACCCGCTGGGTCGGTTAACAGAGGAGCAGCGCGAGGAGGTGAACGAAGCTGTATTTCTCCCTTCTTCTTCTTTCCTTCCCTTCCCCCACGCAAACCCCATTCTAACAGTAGTCCGAAAAAAACAGTTCACCCTCTTCGATCTCGACCGCGACCAACACCTCGACTACCACGAGCTCCGCGTCGCCTTCCGCGCGCTGGGCTTCACTCTCCCCAAGCAGGAGCTCATCTCGCTGCTCACGACGTACGGCGTGCCGCGCCCGCAGGTCCAGCAGCAATCCGCCGGCGCGGGCGGCGCGTCGCAGCAGGCCCCCGCAAAGGCCGCCCCGGCGACAAACCCGCAACACCCCTCGAATCTCCTCATGCCGCTGTCGTCGTTCCAGACCATCACGGCGCTGAAGATCCTCGAGCGGGACCCGCGCGAGGAGATCCTGCGCGCGTTCGAGCTCTTCGACGAGGGCGGAAAGGGGTTCATCGATCTGGAGGATTTGCGGCGTGTCGCTCGTGAGCTCGGCGAGACGGGCCTCGAGGAGGAGGAGCTGCGCGCTATGATTGAGGAGTTTGATCTGGAGGGCGTTGGTGGTGTCACGCGCGATGCGTTTGTGAGTATTTGTTGGCAGTAGGTGCTGATGTGCTTTCTGTATATGTTTGGTTTGCTTGGTTAGTTCTTTTGGCTGGGTTCTTGGTTCGTTCTTGTTCTTCTGTTGTGTCTATCTCTGTGAGAATTGACGGCTTTTTTTTTTTTTGCTTGGCATCGTGTTTCGTTTTGTTTGGGCATTGGGTGGGCGCCTGTTGCACGGTTTGCTGTTCTTGTCTTGCTTGTTTACTGCTACGTCTAGTGTTGGGCTGGATCTTGTTCAGGTGTGGATTTGGGCAGTATCTGCAACTGCCCAGTAGTACTACATAGAGCTCAGTGGTGGCAATGCGTGTATATGCATTGCTCTAGGCTGCGACATAGCCAGTCCTATCAACAGACACCATACATATCACCAATCCATAGGCCGGATCTCCGGCCTACCAGTTCAAAACCAACCATATAACGCCAATCAGTATAAGGATCGTAAGATGCAATGGTGCCAGACAAGTCATCATGCAGAAACAAATCATGAATTAAACACAGTGTATAAAAAGGAAAGAGAATGTCCAAAGAAATATTCACGCATATCGGGGCATGTACCCCCCAGGCGGGCCGTTACCATACCCTGGCCCTGCGTACGGCGGCGGAGGGTCTCCCCCGAGCCCTTGGTATCCTCGTGGCCATTGAGCCATGGGTGGACGGCCAGGAGGCACAACGCCAGCAGCCCAAGGCCCGTACGGACCACGCGGGGGTGGTGGTGGCATCTTGGCGGCTGGACGGGCCCGACGACAGCGGTTGATGAGACACCACAGAATTGACAAGACAATCAGACCGCCTACGCCACAACAAACTCCAATCACAATATCTTTGTGGTCGTTGATCCAGTTCTTCACGCTCGATCCCTCGCAGCGGCCGTTGCTGCAGTGTCCGCCGCTGCCGCAGGGGGTTCCGTCGAGGAAGTTCTGGTTGACGCTGTAGCACTGGCCCAGGACGGGCGACGTGCAAATCAACTCGCACGAGTCGGAGAAGGCATCGCAGGAGTAGGTGTCGTTGTTGTGCAGGAGGCTTCCCATCACTGTGCGGCACTGGTAGTCCCGACTGGTGCATTGCCCACTGGCACAGGTCAAGCCGTTGCCCGAGCTGCCACAGTCTTCGCCATCTTTCTTGAACGAGTCCGATGGACAAGTGCTGGAGTTCCCGCTGCACTTCTCCTCCAGATCGCACTCGCCGCGGCTGGGTCTGCACACAGTACCAGCAGCGGTGTACTGGCATTTTGAACAGCAGCTGTCATTGGAGTCATCGCAGACGGCGCCCGACTTGAACTTGCACGTTTTGGCGTCACAGCATTGGTTGTCGCCGCAGGACTGCTCCCCGCCACAGTCGCAGTCTTCCCCGGACTCCACAATGCCGTTTCCACACTGACCACCGGTGTAGGTGACAACTCCGCGGTTGTCGGACAGACACGTCGACTTGACACTATTGCGACCCAAGGCCGAGCAGATGTTACCGATCGTACAAGGCGAGAACTCGGTGATGTCGGTGCCCGTGCTGGGATTCATGATGTAATCCCCACCCGCGTCGCACGAGCTGGCGCTGAGGGGACAACACTGCGACGAGGTTTCGAGTCCTTGGGCGCAGGTCTGGGAGTTGCAGTCGTGCACCGCGCCAAAGGTATGACCCGTCTCATGGGCAAAGACTTGCCATCCACCACCGGCAGAACGAACTACCACGTTCGTCCCACTCACCGAGTTAGAGCCATCATCAGAGACCTCCGAGTTACACAGCTGTCCAAGCCAAGCCAAACCCACCTCCGAACCGGTCGGACAATTACTCATCAGAGTCCAATAGGCATTGTCGTCCGACTGTTGTCCACGCCACTGGGAGAAGAGATCCAGCCGCGACGTGATATTGCTCTGGTCACATGGCATATTCCACTGGGCGGACGAGGGAGGAGTGTCCGGACATTCTTTGTCGGTGAGGGTGAGATTTCTCAAGCCGATGGAGATGTTGAACGACTTCTCGTACACGTTGGACGCACTGTTGACGGTGTTGATAACCCACTGTTGAGCAGCGTCTTTACTTTCGAACGATCCGGTAAACGAGCAGTCGGTCACAACACCGATCAGGGCGACTTGTTTCGTCTTCGGGCAGCCGGCGGTGCTGCCGATAGTGGACTTCAGATTAACGCCCCCAGCGTTACCGGAGACACCACCGATGTCCGACTGGCGTTTGCTGAGGCCGAACAACGAGTTGAGGGACATGGCACCCCAGGTGCTGGAGTTCCCTTCGTCAAAGGTTCGAAGGATAGGATGTTTGGGGTCATTATTGAACCCGAGTTTGTCGGCCTCGCAGGATGAGGAGAGAGGGAGCGAGCGCTTGAGTTCGGTATGAAGATGCCGGATCATGTCCGAGTCACGGTAGACGATCATGTAGTCACCTTTCCGGTCCGGGATGTCGATATCTTGATCGCGTTTCTTTTCCAGGTAGGTCGATTTCAACTCCACGTGGTGATTATCGCCATTGACGCTGAAGACGCCTTCAAACAGCGGTTGCGGGCCGTCATTCTTCAGATAAATCCGCGCCCATCCGACGGGATCCCACATAGCTTTCCCTCTGCCGAGCAGGGCTCGTCCTTTGAACACTTTATGGTCATGACGTCGGATGGGTTCTCCGCGCACGACATTTCCGTGGGCGTCCAGATACTGAACATATGCGTCTTCGGCAAGGATATCATGGTTCGGCTCGAGCTCCAGCTTCACGCGTTGGCTCTTGTCACGGAGATAGAAGGTAATATCGAACTGGGAGAGGTGATCGACCCGATTGGAGGGGGCATTGATGGTGGGATGGTCTAGGGTGGTGACATGTTGGATAGCATTCGGTTCCTGTGAGCGGGCTAGGGGGTGTCAGACAACATCCTGGAGATTAACAAATTATGGCGAGCGAAAGGGAATATACCATGCACATCAGGTGTGAAGTAGAAAATGGCGGTTGCGAGGAACGGCAAGGAGGATTTTAACCACCTCATGGCCAGTAGAGAGGATGACGGCCAAACGATAGACTTGATCGGCCGATGGGAGGGAAAAATGAAAGGCAAAAGAAAGTCTACCGGGCGTGGTTGTTGGATAGCATCAGGCAGCAGCGATAAGACTGCCAACCCCTTGGATGTCGGATGGAAGCGCTGGAGATCTTGGCCGAGTGGAGCTCGAGTGGGAGGGCTCCGTCGTTCCCGGTGGCCCCGATGCAATTAATAAGAAGGACGGGGGTGCAGGACGCACGTCGAGGGGATAGTCTGATGTTTGAAGACAATGAAGGTTGGTGACCGAGACAATGCAGGAGGCCCGCTGGGGCGCAGCAGTCGCGGTGGTAACGGAGCGAGCGCAGGAAGAGATCGGTTTAGGAGGATGAGAAAAGAGGGGTGGACGGAGGTACTCCGTAGCGCTAAAGAATGAAGATGAGGTGGAGAGACAGAGAATGAAAGAAGGAGAAAGAGTGAGGGAGAGAAGATGAGGTCTCGGGGTTCATCGTGGTGGAGGAGTCGACTGATTGGACCCTTTTCGGACAGTCTTATTAAGAGAAGGATCGGCAACGCGCGTACTCACATACATCCTCACAATAGTATTTACTTGCATAGTCATGTCCAGTAACAGATCTTTCTTTTTTCCTTCTTTCCCACCCAGAATCTGCGTATCACCACGATAATGCTATCATCCTTTCTAGTTCATCGCTGAGAAGATACTAATTATACTACACTACTACTCATCCGGACTCAGCCCTACTAGGCCCAACCGCGGAATGCCAATGCACTAACGCCTAGGGGGCCGACTATCACACGCTATGGCGGACGATGGCGTCGACCAGCTCGCATGGTGGAAATGACTGCAAGAGTTATTTTCTTCCTCGTCCACGTCTCTTCAGACTTCCTGATACATGGGGAATTATTCATCCAACCCCCAACCATGGTACTCCCCTTCCTCCATGCGTCACTCAGGGGCAGCATGATACACTTCATGCGCGACCAGCGCAAAGTGCGGGATTAGCGCGCCGCAGAGCCTGCACGCGACGCTGGCCATGTCCTCTGGCTCGTCTTCACTTTCCTCCCACGCACCATCTCTGTATTCTCCGTCATCATCCTCTGACGCGCAACTAAGCGAATGGTCGACAGAGGGGGGTATCTCACGGCTCAGAGCCTGCTCCGAGCGATCTCCTTGCTGTTGAAACATCTTTTCAATGTCCCGCCCGCTGCTCTGCTTGCGATCGCCCGCTCCGTCCATCATATTTGTCACCGCGACGTTCAACAGGCGCAGATTCCACCCTGACTTTGGCGGGTGCAGCTTGCGAAACATACCCATGGCCAGCTCCTCGACCAGCCGCTCAGCCTGCGCATCCACCCCATCGGTCAGATTAAATACAAAGGAAGGCAGGGGCGCTGAGCGGGAGATGCGATTGATCTTGTGGGCTTCCGCGGGGGTGGAGGATCGAGGGCAGGTAGAAAGACGAAACGTCTTCGGACAAGCCACCCATCGCGTGGAGACAGCCTTAGACGTATCTCCTGTCTTCTTCTCGGTTAGGTCAGTCCGCATACGTCGGATCAGGCTCGACACTAGAGACAACAACTCTCGCTTGACCCCGTCGACGGTGTCGAGTCGTCCGTAGGAGTCTTCAATACTAATCTGGGTGGGTAAGTCCCTCGCCTGGAGGACTTCCGCGTTGTCTACGCCATGGATCAGCCTCCATACTCTCACTCCGATATCCTTCGGCGACCCCAGGCCCCCAAGGAATTTATCCAACAATACGGGGCCCATCCCAGGCGCACACCGCACATCACGGACGGAGACCTGGGTGGGTGGGAGATCATCTGGGGCATTCGAGGCGGTGCTGGAGTGGGCCGCTGACCGGGCAAGATACGAGGTAATTTTGTGGGCCAGTTTCGAACCGATCCCGGGGATTTTCCGAATGTCATGGGAATCCAAAAAGGCCAGCACGTTGCTTTGGGTCGTGCTCTCCGGCGCAGTCGTATAGGGCGGGAGGAGCGTGGTCTGACTGTTGGGCTTATGCACGTTTCCCACTAGCTTAGCCAGCAGCTTAGACGTTGAGACGCCCACAGTGGCAGTGTAGCCTCTTTGTTCCTCGACCTGGCCTCGAAGATACGCGGCCAGATGGGACGCGACTAACAGGCGGGTGTACAGCCAGGCCGACTGCGGATCAGCCAACGCAGCAGAGTCCACTGGGTAGGTTGGACCGCAGACTTGGGTGGCATTGTAAACAAACCCTGTGGTGGGATTGCGCGGGTCAAGATGAAAGAACGAGTGTTCCAGATCGTTCTCATTCAGCAGCTCCACATTGTAGGCGACCATGTCGGTGACATCCAGAAAGACCTGCATCGTGGATCATTAGAAACGGACTCGTGGGTCTCTCCGGTTAGAGGAAGCAACAGTGAGTGGGACAGGTAGGAAGGCAAAAAATAGAACTCAATCAACACACCTCATCGAACCCTAACCGTTCGACCTTCTCGCCCCAAACGAATTGGCGAAGGAAGAGATAGAGACCCTTGGAGGCATCCCGGAATTTGGTTAGATCTTCACCTAGGACAATCACGACATCGGGGCAGATCTGCTTGGCTTCCTTGATCAACTGTAGTTTGCGGAGACCTCGACGACGGGCCTCATAGTTACAGGTGACTACGATTTGCTTCTGTTGGACGGCCAACGGGAGAGACTTGAGAAAGGGTTGCTCGACCTCAAAGACGGAAGCATAGAAACAGTCATAATCCTGTGGGGTCCAAGGATGAGGCAGTGATTGGTTAGTGGGGTGGACGCTGACTATGCAAGATATTCTTGTTCAATCAGAAGGGTTGGCACTAACAAAATGAATAATAATTCGCTGGTCGTCTCTGGTCGGGGGGACCGCCATGAAGTCCTTGTGGTGGTGGTTGATATTCAGCGTCGATGAGCTACAGAGCTGCAGAGGAAATGATGATGGCTAATGCAGCCTTGTGGACGGGAGTGACTAAGCGCATGGGGGGATAATTACATCAGCACCCGCATGCTACGAGACATAAATCTTATTTATATCGCGTTTCTTTTTATAGGAGTCCTAAAAATACCTCCACTCGGATCGTGCTATTAGTACTACCTCATTATTAAGACACGAGACGGCAGGATGGAATTCTCCTGTTACTCCAGAATTGTTGTAGGTAGACAGAATAATATATCGTTCTATTTTATTATTCGTTTTTCTTGCAAAGTCGAAGGAAAAGTAAAGAATAATAATAGACCGGATGGATCGGCCGCGTAAGAGGATCCTCTCAGCACGGGTCCAGACCAGACATAGTCGCCGCTGCGGCGTCAATAGTCCCGATGACGCTGAAAATGGAGGATTTTTTTCTATGACAACTGACCCTCCGCGTCTATTCTTATTCTTCGTGGCGACTGCTGGAACAGCTTGTGATCGAGAATTCTTCTGCCTCCGTTTTTGATATTTATTCGGCGAGGAACCATAATTATAATAGCAATCAGAATGACGATCGATCGTGGGAGTTTCTAAAATAGGAAATCCCCTCTCCTCCATCATTCTTTTCCCTCTGCATCTCCATCAACATTCCTTTCTCGTTTCTCTCTCTCCTCCCATCTCCCAAAGAACCATCCAACGATCCCTTTAGTCCTGTCGATCTCCATATGAGCTTCAATCAATAATCGGTCCCTGCATCAACTCCACTTTCTCGAGTCCGCCTCAGTGATATCCACGCTTGGTGCGGGGAGGCGCAGTTCATCCTTCTTCTCATCTCTCTTTACTGTCTCTCTTCCTTCTTTTCTTCTGCCTCTCTCGTGTTCTCCCGTTCATTTCGGGAGATTTTCTCTGGTTTGGGGTCTCAGTCGCCATGCTCGTGTCCCCCATGCCCCCACAAACCTCGTTGCACTACCCTCGCCCACCTCCCGCCTCGTCTTCGGCTGAGGATAAAGATGCCACCTCCTCGCACACTGTCATGGCTTCCACGTTACCTACATCCACCCAGACGCCTTCCGCCGTCTCCCACTCCAACATGGCCTGTCCTCTAGCGACCGCGACGAAACCATCTCATCGACGTCCTACAGTCTCACGACCGAAACTCACTCTCCAAACATCTTCTCTACCCCGAACCTTTGGCAGTTCGTCGACCGGCCTGTCGCTGTCTCTTGCGGGGGGGGCAACCGCTTCTCCCACAGTTCGCAACACCTTCAAAAATGCATACGACGTCCCCGTCCCCTCCTCTGCCACCGCCTCCCCTTCCAAATCGACCAACCACCGGTTCACCAAGCCGTCCTCCCCATATCCATCAAACAACCCTTATCAACTTCCTCTAGGGGTGAAGAGTATCCTTCGCAATTCCCCGTTGGAACCAACCACCCGCAGTCGGTCCCTCTCCGTGGCTACCACCCCCAACGGATTTCAACCTCCGCGCCGTGTCTTCTTCCCGGCCAAGAAACAAGTGAGCTATCGCCAGCCGTTAGAGGAAGAGATCCGCACGGTGCGTTATACCGCACGGCACTCCGATCTTACCGCGGAGTCGGATCCCGAGCCTCGCGAAGCAGGCTCCGACGAGGACTCGGATTCCACCGCCAGCCTAGCCCTCTCCGACGCAAGTACGTCGGAGGATGATGCCGACGGAGAGCGTCAGGGCGATCGCAAGAAGCGAAAGCACCACAGCGCAGAGAAGCAGGTGCGCGCCGTGGCCCTGATGGACGGGCTGCAAGGAGAAGGCTATGGCTCCGACTCTGTTACCCCTCAGACGCCTTGCCAGGCCCGCAGTAAGCGTCGCTGCGAATGGCGATGGACCCTGGGTCCGCTGGAAGTACGCGGTGGGTCTGACGCATCGCAAGAACCGACGACGAAGACCGCCCTACCCGAGGAAGAAGTCACGAGCCAACCGTCCTGCGACTCGTCTGATATCTCTGCAGGGAGTCCCCACAGCCCCGGGTCCTCTGTGCTTACCGGAGCCACTGAATACACGGCGACTGACGAGATTGACCGCGTGCATCCCCGTCAGGCCGAATGACGCTTGGTGACGAATCTATGCATGACGACGCATCTTGTTTCTTTTTTGGTTACGAATTTTAAGCATATAGATGACGGATCCGCCCCACAGCGCACTTGGTTTATATTCATAATCTTCTATTCTTGGATCTCTGTCCCATACGAACTGGCGGCGACATGATGACCTGGCATACTTGCATTTTCTCACATCTTCTCCGGTACATATTCTTCACCGCTGTTTAATAGAGCCTCTGCATTGCGATAGACGCTAGACAATTCTTCGACATAATTAATATTGATCTTACACGAATACGAGTGTCTGTGCTGATCGGACTTTATTATAGAAACGGGTGGAGTCTTCTCTCCACATCCCCGTGTCCGTGTCGATCCGTGCCTTGCATGTCATCCATGGTACACCGTTCTGTAAATAGTATCGTATTATCACTTACTCCGAAGTACTATGATCAGTCGTGCATCACCTATGGGAGCAATCACTTCATACTATTTGGATGTAGTCCCGTATACCCCAACAGGAATGGTGTCGCTCTACCAACGCAGCTTTAAGGCGAACGGTGATCGACAGCCCCATGCAACCAACATTGACAGGAAGCAGTATGAGGTCGGCTAATACACCTGTGAAGCAAAATAACCATTACACTACCTATAAAAGCAATGGCTCTTGTTTACAATTGAGGTTTTATATTGGGGGGTCCCTCCATCCGACGAAGGCTTAATTCTCCCATCGAAATCCATAATCCGTTGCGTGAAAGGATCCACAAATTCCACCAGAGTAGAGCCGCGCTAGAAATTGGAGCTCACGTCACCGCTCTTGGCCTTCCCCAACAGCGGTGTCAATTCCCGCAGAACGTCCGCGCCGAACTTCGGGACTTCGTGGAGTTCCTCTTGGAATCTTGGAACTTGAAGACCCGGCTCGTGACGAACGCCGCCGTTGCCGCCTGCGCGAACAGCACGCGCGCCGGGGTGTCCGCGCCGCAGCCGACTCGCGGAATGGATATGCTGTGCGGAGACACTGTCGATGCCGTCACTTGCGCGGTAGATGCAAGTCTGAAAGTGTTCCCTCATTCCCTCACCATCGGTTCGCGAATCTGGGCGGCCAGCTGGGCCTCGTCGACTTCCACGGCCGCCATGTCGGCGAATCGCAGAGACTCGAGGACCGCGGAGATCCGCTCTCTGTAGACCTGGTCGTTACTGATGTTGACGAAGCCGCAGTACAACCACTGCAACAGCGGCTCGAAGCTGCGAGGGGTAAACACGCCCTCCACAGCTTCGAGTGTTGCCGACTGATCTGTTGCCTCGACGAAGCAGCCGCTGAACATTGCTGAGTAGTAGGCGGAGTTCTTGCAGAGGATCGCCTTGGACACGTCGTAGCTCGTGCTTCCGATGCGGATGGTGACTATCGGCCCCCGTGGAGAGAGAGAGGACCCTCATACGTATTAGAAGAGTCTCCTAGCGTATATGGGTTGACATACTTCTTGGCGAATCTTGCAGATGTGAGGCTGGGCGCCATTGTTGTTGTGGTTTGTGCTCAATTTGATCTGGCTTGAACAGAAGATCAGCAGTCCGGCAGTCTATATAGCCAGAGCGTCTGCTCGGATCAATGATCCGTGGGTAGGTAGCCATGATTTCACCTCCGGAATCCCGCTACCCAAGAGTGCCCAGACATCTAGTGGTATGTCGAGATACTGGATCTTGCTTGGTTTCACTAGGGTGCGCAGATGCTTTAGACTGGTAGATGAAGAGATGACAACGGGAGGGACGAGAAGGTCAGTGTGCACGACCTTCCCTATTGGGTCCCTTAATTCACAATACATCAATTCACGGACAGAACATTTTCGACTTCTTGAGTCTTCAAGTGGCAACTGGCTGGCTGTTAGGACAGGGCCTTAGTGACTACTATCTACCCTGCTACCCCGTATAGTTGGCTAATGTTGGTGCCTCAGGCTCTCGAGTTGCTTCTTTAGGCGTACATCAATCTATCTCCTTGCCGAGCAGGACGCAGGTCACCAGGACTATACCATGTTATGTAGTAGCAGCCCATACCAGGCCCTAGAAGAGGCAGAGGCAGGGCATTATAGTAAAAGGCTAATAAGAAGTGCCGTGATCCCAAGGCATCTCAGATTGACATGGACTATAGTACACATAAAACAGATTCACCATTCATCATTTTACCAGAGCCTGATAATAATACAAGTAATATACATCATTCATCAATTGCCCGTCTCCGTCTCTAGATCGGGCTCTCGTCCCGTCAAATCCCCAGAAAACCGATTCTTCACCTTCCGGAGCGCATACTTGGCTTCATCCCGCGCAAACACCGCATTCCGCGCCGGCTTCCACTGCATCATCCCGCGCTGTTGCCGTTGCTCGCTGCGGTGGTTCGCCCGTTTGGTAGATTTCTCGCTAGGCCCCGCCTGGCTGCTGCGCGGAGAGTCCACCTGCGAGCTAGTGAAGGAGGATCGTTGCTCCTGTTGCTCCGAGTCAACCGTGGAGGTGGAATCACGCGACGACGCGCTGGAATTGCTCTCTTGCCGTCCATGTTGCGGGTGGTGGAACTTGGTCGTGGTGTCGCCCTGCACAGCAGGCGGGTTCACGGGGTCATGCACCGGGGAGTCCCTTCCAGGCTCGGCGATCTTCTCGCCCTGTTCGTCCACAAACGCCGCCGGGTCCTGGCCGAACGCGCCGCTCCAGTCCTGTCCCTGCCGGTCGATCCATTGACGGCGTTCCCGCGGGTCGGCGTGTTTGAGAATGTCGCGGCCGTTGACTAGCGACTCCTCGTGCATGCGCTCGACGTCCTCAGGCACCTCAAGGGAAATGCTCCGCGGCCGCACGCCCTCGGCAATGCACGCCTCCCAGGTTTCGAACGTCTCGCGCGAGTGGCTGTCGACGACATACTGCTCGTGCGTCTCATCGATGCCCGGCGTGAACCGCGCGTGGAACTGCACCCGGCCGATGATCTGCAGATCCTCCAGCCCCGGCTCGCGCTTGGCCTGCCAGTTGTCCTCGGTGATGTAGTTCTGCGTCAGGCGCTTCCCGTTCTTAGTCGACCACAGCGGGATGTCGATCGGCATGTCTTCGTTATCGACCAGGTGCTGGAGCCAGAGGACCGCGTACGCCGCCACGCCGTGCTTGCCGGGCGTGTGGAACTCCATCACCACGGGCGAGCGGTAGCGGTGCTTCACGGGGAGTCGGACCCTGCCGTGAATGGAGGAATGGGTGAGGTCGAAGGTCAAGTTGTTTCCGTGGACAGTACAGGCGTGCCGTGAGATCTTCCCGCTGCTGCCGCCTGTGCGCAGCTTGATCTTGGCCTTGTGGTTGAAGTCTTGCACGGTAATCTTGTCCGAGGCGAATCCGAACGTCCCCACATCCCATCCCAGCATGTTGGGCGGGAGCTTCGTCTCGACATGTCGGAAGAGAAGCGATATGCGGATCCGTCCGTATCCGATGCCACCGTCAAGCGGGTACCAGCGTGTCACCTGAGAGCTGGTCTGGAAAAGATCGGAGAGCTTCAGCGGCACGACACCCAGGATGGGATCGTGTTCGCGGTACCGTTGATCGCGGACTGTGATGGTGACAACTGCCGAGCGCCAGTCGCGGACGAACCGCTCGGTTCCTGCGTTGAAGATTGGCTTCGAACTGACGGCTTTTGGTCGAGTCCGGTAAATCTGCGGGTTTGGTTAGAGGACAGTTACGCGACAGGACTAATAGTGGCTCCTTACCAACTGGTCGTTGAGGATGATTTTGCAGTAGCTTGTGGGCAAGTCCGAGCCCGTTTCCTCGCTCTTTTCCCCGTACTCCCTGGCAGGTTCGTACTCTCTGCCTTTCCGATTGCCATTGCTGCCCTTGATGTTGGCCAGCTGCAGATTGACGATTTGGTGGACCACCACGCTCAGGATGCCACTGGGCCAAAGCGGATCCGGGGGAGTGTGGACGACTGCATCCTCTTCCTCATTGCTGATGACGCCTTTCTCGTCCTGGAACTCAGGGACACTCTTGAAGTTTTCGGGCAGGTCCTTCTTCTTGCCATCGGTCCGAAGCTCCGCCCTCAGCTTGGGTTTGCCGAAAAAGCCGACTTCCCAGTGCAGTTCACCTGGCATCTCGGTGCCATCGCTGAGGCCTTGGAGCTTGGAAACCTGGGGGTACATGCGACATGGGTGTTGGATCATCTCGCGAATTGGCAGCTCAACCTTGCCCACAATATCATCGGCGGTGTTGCGATCCGAGTCCCAGAGCTCTACGCTGAGACTCTCGTTGGCCTTGATTAGCTCTGGCGTCACCAGTAGCGCGGCAGTCTCTTCCCAGACGGGGTTGAGGTCGTCACAGATGACGCGAGTACAGTACATGGGTTTGCCATATTTGGAGAACGAGAGGTTAATGTAAGGGTCGCTGCCGCCACCATAGCTGCCACGTCGGTCCTGCTTGCTGAGGCCGACAGCACGGTGAATGCGCACCCACATGATTCCCAGGGCCTGGGTCTCTTTGATGATGTCATCGCCTTTGAGCATCATGCTCAGATCCATTGTCATGGACTTGGGTGCTGCGAACAGGCCGCACGCGGTGGCGATCGCATAGTTGACAAAATTCGAGATTAATGGCAGATTGAGGATATTCACACCCCCTTTGACCATGGGCATGCAGCCAGCCCTGATATGAGGAATTCCCACCAGACTGAATGTCATGTCCTTCATAAAGGGCGCCTCTGGCATCATCTGAAACCTGAGACGGACGGTTCCCACCATTTCCTTCAGTTCGACAAATACTGGAAAGGGGACGCCGAAAAGGCCTCTGATGCCGAGATAGAACACAATCTGCATGTGCATGTTGCGTGCCTTGGCCGAGGCAGACTGGCCTGTTGGTTTTGCGTGATATGCAAACGACGCCTCCAAATTGTAGTGACTTCCACCTTCTTCGATTGCCGCCGCTTCGTCAGGGTCCTTGTTCCGTTCGTTCTCCTCGCGAATGTTGTCCTTCAGCTGCTGAACATGGTCGTGGTCATCGGGGAGGGATCGCAGGCTGAGAATGCGTAGGGGGTTACTCCCCTGGTCAATCTCTGCGATGCGAACGTTTTCGACCACACCGGGAGCCGAAGCCTGCATGATATCCTCGATCGTGTCCGCCACGGGAGTCAACATTTCAGGGTTCACAAGTCCCCACACGACACCAAGGAAGGTGTTCATCCATTCTACGGACTCAGGCAGCAGGTTGGCGGTGGCCTAGACGAAATTGTTAGTGGAGTTTGGGGAAGCGGATGACATGTGTCGGGGTATACCGTCTGTCCCCTAAGTTGTTCACTGCTCCATTCCATGTCGCGGCCGCTGCGCACTACCTCCTCCACCCACAGCCATACGCCACTTGCAATGCAAAAGCCCAGAAAGAAAAGTGCCCAAAGCGAGGTGCCAAACAATCGTCCAACAAAGATTATCCCGAATACTATACTAATGCAGAGACCAATGCCCCGTCGTTCTAATGCGTCGAACATCGGTTTGTATGTAATACTAGGAGTCGGGTGGAAAAGGATATTGGTAACCTCCCCATGGATGGGAACGTCAGATGTTGTACCCTCGGCAATAGGGTCCGGAGGTGCAGTGACATCCTGGTTCTCGCGGTATTCCTCAAAGCTTTGGTTGGGGTCGGTTCTAACCGGCTACATGAATCATCAGTAAGGCCACTAAATGGCAATGCTTCCGATGCATGCTTACCGAGTGCTTTCCAAGATTCGCATTTGGGACCACCAACTGTACTAGGCGTTAGTTGAATGGTTATCGTGTAGAAGAACTGTAAGAGTCGATGTCTATACCTTTGCGTTTTTCACGACTTCCATCGAGTCGGAATCCTGGTCCTCGACCTCGATATCGCGGCCCGTGGTAGGATCCGTCACGACGCGGGTCTTTCCCTTTGATTTCCGTGGGCGATGAGGGATAGCCTCCGGCTTTGTATCCTTCTGGGTGGCTTTTGCTCTTTCCTGGGCCTCCAGCTCCTCTTCATGCGCCTTCCTCGCTTGCTTGTCCCTTTCCATATGCTCCATGAACCGATGGATAGTTGGCACAGGATTCTGTGCACTCCAGTGCTCCCCGACCCGGCGGTTTCTGGGGGACTCAGCCCCTCCCATGCCTCGGGGATGGGGCGCCATTGTAGCGGCCGGTAACTGTTGGGATGAGAATCAGAGGAGATGTTGTTGTTGATGTGATGGGTATGTATCTGGTTAGCGTTGGTGGAAAACAGCCACCTCCAGGTCTTCAATGGAGGAGGAAACAAGCGACAGCAAAGTATTTCACAGATTGGAAGATCTGGTGAAGTCAGAAGTCTATAAGCTTGTCTTGGGCGGCGCTAGCCCTACCGCATCGGGACTACGTCATTGTGGAGGAAAACCCTCCAATCCCCGTTCCAGACTGCCAGCTTGCACGTCAACAACCTGCTTCACTCTAATCATATTATGTGGTACAGTCCAGGCATACTACGTAGGTACCTAATAATGAGGTATCTCAACTACCTCAATCGAGTTAAGCCTTACTATCTATGGACTGTATAGTCCACCGATTGAACATGTCGGTGGTCTCAGGGTCAAGCCAATGCAAAGATTTCACTTAATTTTGTTGATTGCATCTATTCAAGGAGATTCTCACTCCTTCCTCCGATCAAGACAGAAGATCTCCATGAAACAATTCGTGGAAGGTCTTGGCAGATGCAAGTGATGATGTCACCGGATGAGTCCTTGGATTCGCGTAAACAACCATCTGGGATGATTATCCTATATTAGTCGGATTTGGTGTTTGATGATATTATGAAATAATTTTGATTGTCTGTGAAGATGATGTTAATAGAAAAGTATTTCCATTGCACTGTGTACAAAGTACGATAGATACCTGTAGACCTGTTACCGAGATATATACAGTGGCCCTTCCCATCCATTGCTGACCTCCCTCCCACCGAATAATACCAATTCTTATTCTATATCGCTAGACCTATAAAGGGACCAGACTATAATCTAGAGCTAGTAACTATCAGACCCTCAACCCTTCACAACCCGCGTTCTGCCCAGTACAGACTTCTGTCTGGGCGGTCAGATGATATAAAACGTGACCGCACCTAAACTCCCCGACGCGGCATCATCAGATATTCCCGATCCTCCACCAAATTTCCAACCACATCCCAACAACCTACCAAGATGTCTTCCCCCGAAGAATCTCCCGCCCAAAAAGCCGCTCGTCTCCGCCGCGAGCGCCGCGAAGCAAAAATCAGAGAAGGCGGCGCTGCGCGGTTGGACAAAATCACCAGTCTGAGCGGCCGCACCCCTCAAGCCGGTATAGAGCTCTCATTCTCAGCTCCAAACCCATGAATATAAAAGCTGACTGGAACCCCTCGTCAAGCTCGCGAAACAAACTCTCCATCTCCTTCTCCCTCGCCGCAACCCCCCGCCTCGATCTCCCCCGCCCCAGAGACGCCGCCCCAAGCAACCTCGCCATCCTCTCTCGCTCGACAGCCATCCAATGCCGACCTCCCCCCCCCACCGGACGATCTCCAGGCCCAGCAAGAATTCCTCCGTTCGCTGCTCCGGCAGTCCACCCCATCCGGCGACCAACCCGGCCCCGACGGCAATGACCCGATGATGAAGCTGCTCGGCTCGCTCATGGCCGGCATGCCGGGCGGCGAGCAGCAGGGCGCGGGGCCAGGTGCAGGCGCAGGCGCAGGCGGCCCAGCCGCGTCGGGGATGTCGCCCGCCGATCTGGCCGCGAGCCTGGGGGTGCCCCCGTTCGTTGCGAGCATGCTGGGGATGGCGACGCAGCCCAAGTCCGCGGCGGAGGAGCGGGCGACGCGCGTATGGAAGACGCTGCATGTGGTGTTTTCGATTGCCGTCGGCGTGTATTTGCTGTTTGTGATTGGGTCGTCGATTGCGACGTTTGGGAGCTCACCACCGCCGCCGGCTACTGCGCGGAACCCGTTCTTGTATTTTACCACCGGGGAGGTGCTGTTGACTGGTGCGAGGGTTATGATTAAGAGTCAGAATGGGGGGCTGTCCGGACCGGGCCTGTATTTGCAGCTGCTTCGGGATGTGGTTCGCGATGGGAGCGTGGTGATCTTTCTGCTGGGGATGGGGGCGTGGTGGCATCGTGATTGGATGGTCAATTGATCAATTGACCGAGTTATTGGGTTGAACTTGTGCTTATGTACTAGTTATGATCATGGTTGTGAAAAGCATCAAGCGATACTGCATTCGGAATTTACTGTAGGCTTGAACTGAGGGCTAGCTTCGTGAAGTCGCAAACGATCGTGTAGCATAATAGTGTATAACTCGACTGAATCGGTAATCTGGACCCTAGGAGGGCATAATGGGTTCTGTCATTTCGAATTGAAACCGCACTGATCATACGAACCAGTCATCAACTATCTTATGGATTCGATAATGCTAACGATTAGATATCAGGATCTGAGCAAAGAGCGCCAGGTGAACTCGCAGGCCCTCGTTAATACCTGATGCCGTGTCCTCGTTTTGCATGCTTTTTTGGTTGTCACAAAAAGAGGTAGTATTGGACTGTGCATAGGACTAGTCTCTAACGATAGCTTAATAGCACTGCATCGCTACTCGGCATGTGTCCGAACAAGGCCCAAGGCTCTTAAAGCTGTCTAATTACTCTCCCCATAGGCATGAAGGTGTTACACTGCTGAACTGGCAATTGTCTGTTGCCTTCTAATGATGGATTCATCGCCTTACCTTGATTCGGCAACTTACTGCATACCCATCGTGAGATATGCAGAGCGTCAGGAACAACAAGTATCTGCAAAAACGGATGTCCCGACTGCACAGACTCCAAATGCCAGAGACAAGCGGATAGTCGTCCCGGAGACCTACCCCGTCGAGTAAAGGTCAAAATTAAGAACGACGTGATGGCCAAACTTTATAGAGGGCCGGTCGATTTCAAGGCGGTCGTTGTGGGTCAATCTCTGACAAGTGGGTTCCTGTTCCGAATGGTATTGTTGTTATTCGTAGCTTGACATCGGGCCTGCACGGAGCCCTCCAAGTGTCAATCGGTGGAGTTTGCGCACACCGAGTTGAGTCTTCTGTGATAGTCGTGTGGAACCAAAGTCTCAGCCAGACCCGAGTAAATATCTTTTGGGAGTCAATTGTTCAGTCTCCAAGGAAGGCTTTCCAGTAAATACTATCCAGCATTCGCTGAAATACTCAACTTCTCGAAGGAACCCCAGGAAGAAAGAGGAACCAAAGACGATAGGCTCAGACTAGCAGTGACGGATGAGCGGAAGGATTAAGCAACGCTAAGAGACGCTAGAATAACATTGGCAGGATTACTGCGCGTCGCTGACCCATCCGTGAGACTAAAGGCCAGGCGTCGTCGGGTTATCCTGGCTGTGCTGTGGTGATGGATTGCATTCCGAATGCAGGCCTTGTTTTCCACTAAGAGATTAGCGGGAACTGAGGCGCAGTTGGCCCGGGCTGGATGTGTGGATTGGAAGACAACGTCGGAAGGATCCGTTCACGAATGAGTGTCCGTCCGCACTGGGAGGGTGGTCCCGCCGGGTGGTTATTGCGACCTTGGAGTGCGACGGCTCGGTGGGAGGAGTGGTAGTGGCACGTCGCATTTGCTGTCGGAAACAGAACCCACAGTCAGTGCCTTTTTGAGTTTTCTCATTCAGGCTCGGTGATGAGGATTTGCATCGTGGGTTCAGGAGTAGGGTAGGATAGATAATCGTAGGGTCAACTAACTAACGCAGGGATGCTGCGAGTCGAACGACTAAGAGGGACAAGGGCGAAATCGAGGATCATCAATCCATGATTGAGGCACTGAGGGGTCGCCTAGCCTCAATAATAATAAAAGCAGGATGCATGAGACGATGGCTAAATGAACGTTAGATGGCCTGTGTGTTTGCCGAGTCGGTCGGCCTAACGGTACCTCCGGAGTGAGTGTAGGTAGGCTCCCAGGTCTTACCTAGGTCCAGGATGAAGGGAAGAGCAGCATTCTTCTGGAAACCGAGAACCGATATATAGTTCCAGACGTCGTGCACATCGATGAGCCATAACCTCGGGGGTGAGTTGACACATGGCCGAGCTTCCGTATGGCCGGTGGATCGATGCCTGGTATTTCAGGCCTATAATCTATTCATTCCAATCACACTCCCTACTGTCTGGTACCTAGTAGCGTTATGGATTATTGGATTAAGTAGCTACGAAGCTCTAAGATTTGAAGAATACAGACAGTCAAGTTCATTACAGCTGCTAGTATGAAAATGAACTCGAGGGCATGTCCTCGTGTGTAGAGTCCTCCCACAATTCTCCCCACAATCCTCTCATCGTGGGGAGATCTTGGCTCTTGTCGTATCGCGTAGCGTGAAGCTTGAGAAAGCCTCCTGAGAGCCCAAGAAATGCAAGACATGAAAGTCTCTGCACCGACGCTCGATCGCAGAGCTATCAAGCTGCTGTGCAAGTGTGAGTCGAGAGTCATATACCTAAGCGCTCCGTACGATACCCTTGTGTAACTGTCTCTGTATACAGCCTGTCCCCGGTTGAAGGTTCCCACCCAGTCATCATATCCACCAGTTGATCGGGAGAGCGCCTAGTCCCGTCTGGGTAAGTACAGTAAGGAAGTGAAATGACGGAACCTAAACAGGCTCCATTTAGGCTGTCTCGCCTGCCCATTGGGGACAAATTATCGCGGACTCCGATCCCGGGCCACGTTTACTTAGAGCGGCAGGTGATAACCCATCACCGTCTGTTTGGGGGCTCCGGAATTCCCCTCCTGGGTACTCTTTTTCTGCTCGTGATGCAGGGGCTGACTATCCCAGCAAGGCAAGTGGCTTCTTGCCAGGTACTGTGTACTAGTGCCCAGTTGTCGATCTTAGGGTTAACCTCAGGCACGGACAGACCACCTGCAAGCTGGAGGGTTCATGTTCGGGACAATGGAGGTCACTGAATCAGCGATTTCCTGCGAGTTTATTGGACCGACCAACCTTGGGTTCTTCTCTACCGATTGCCTGGTTGGCCTTGATCATGGTACGAAAAGACCGTAGAAGGTATCCTCCGGTACAAGATCGCCCGGCCCCAAGGAGGTTTCCCAAGGGAAAGGTGGGAGGACCCCGCACGGCAATGATGCAAGTTACGAGGCTACCCCTCCATTACCGCCTCTTGGCCACTGTTCGTGTGAGAGCTGACGACCCCATCTTGGTCGGTCTGGGGCGGGAGGCTCCATTCTGTGGGCGACTGAGATCATCTGCGTTTCTTTTTCAAGGCCCTTGCTGAAGTGAAGTGATGATGGCTGGTGCGATACAGACGCAGCTGGTGTCTAGACCGAGAGCAGGTACATCGAGGAGACGGGAGATGAAGGGGTCAAGCCCAGCTGCAGCTTCGTACTACCAACCATGCTGAAACGAAGAGGCTGAGTGGCCCGAATATCCGCCAGGTGGATGCAAAGGGCACTTGCGTGAAAGGACTGGAATTCTGATCATGACACCAGGGGGAGTCGCCATCTTTCCCCGGAGCAACGGAAACGAGAACCTGTCAAGCCCCGCATGGCCGAGCCCAACTGTTTTTGGACGCGTTCGGGCCAGAATAGCGGCCTCCACCCAGTCTCGCTCGCAGTAGGTACTGCCGGGAGGATCATTTCTTCTGTATTATTGCTATACTAGGTTATTATTATTCTGTGGATAGTCAGGGTCTAGTAATCCACCTCTGTGCCTATGGTTTAGGTACTTGCGGTGTAGGTAACTGTAATTGAGAAATTGCATATTTATCTTCTTTTCCTTTTCTTTTTCAGCATCAGAACTTTATTCCATGATTGGCCTCTCTGAACAACTACCGCCTGAATCCGTCCGACATGCGTCTGTATTGACATAGGGAGAGAGATACCTGGATTCACCTGTAGGCGTAACGATGTGGAGAAAGCTCTGGGAATGTACATCACATCCGAGGTTTAAGTACCTATCTGTTCGTAGAAGCCCGGCGAAGAAGACGAGAGCTCTTGGTAGTCATCCCGAACCAAGACTGCTCAGACGGACGCCCGGAAGAGGTGGTTGACCCAAGGGAATCCGGAGGGAGTCGTGACCATCGCTGGGTGTCCACCGGCCGCCCGGGGGGAAAACAAGAGCGGGACTGTCTCTCAACAATTAAATAATCCTCCTACTAAGCCTACTAAAGTCGTCGCGGACCCATCCAGTTCACGGGGTTAAATATCTCGGTCTCCCCCATCGGACTACGGTCGTTTTGCTTCCTACGATCTCTATTTCCTTTTTCCCTTGTTATTCTTTCCCTCCTCCTACCTCCTCCCCCCTCTTCCTCTCTACCTTAGCTATACTCCCACCGCCGAGGATACCCTAGAATACCCTCCATCCGGTAGGTAACTGACACCACCCCTCCCAACTACTACTTTACCCCACTGTCGGCGGGACCACCTGTTCTCGACTGCGACAGAAGCCCTGAATAATCTTCCCTCTTCCCATACACTTCTTCTTCTACTACTACTTCTTCTTCTTCCTTCTCCCACTCTCCATTGGGATATGTTGAGGCGTTGAGCTAACTTCATATCCCCGCAATTCTACCAGCCCGTCGGACTCTATCAATCGATCGATTGCCCCTCCTTCCACCTTTATTTACCGCTTTTCTGGAGTCGTTCTGACCGCCCCCCCGGGCTCACAACCATGTCTGAAGGCAACGTTATGCCCCCCAAGTCCTCCGTGGTAAGACTTATTCTTTTGAATCCTTGTTCCCTTTTTCCGGAGGGAAAAGAGGGAAAAGCAATATGGGTGAAAGAAAAAAAGAGGGGCCCCTCTCCCCACTCATCAGGTCCAAATTCGGCCATTTTTCGGTCTACCCGCTAATTAAATCGCTTTTGTTGAATCCAGGTGGTGGAGGCCCACGAAGTCGACACTTTCCATGTCCCCAAGGCTTTTTACGAGAAACATCCCACCGGGACTCACTTGAAAGATCTCGACGAATACAAGAAGCTCTATGAGGAGTCCATCCGGAGCCCCGACACCTTCTGGGCTCGTATGGCCCGGGAGCTGCTCACCTTCGAGAAGGACTTCCAGACAACCCACGTTGGCTCCTTGGCCAACGGCGATAGTGCCTGGTTCGTTGAGGGTCGCTTGAACGCTTCTTTCAACTGTGTCGATCGCCATGCCCTGAAGAACCCTGACAAGGTCGCCATCATCTACGAAGCCGACGAGCCCAATGAGGGTCGTACCATCACCTACGGCGAGCTCCTGCGCGAGGTCTCCCGTGTCGCCTGGGTGCTGAAGCAGCACGGCGTGAAGAAGGGCGACACCGTCGCTATCTACCTCCCCATGATTCCCGAGGCCATCATTGCCTTCCTCGCGTGTTCGCGTATCGGTGCCATCCACTCCGTCGTCTTCGCCGGTTTCTCCTCCGACTCGCTTCGGGACCGCGTTCTCGACGCTGGCTCCAAGGTCGTCATTACCACCGACGAGGGCAAGCGTGGCGGTAAGGTCATTGGTACGAAGCGCATCGTCGATGAGGCGTTGAAGCAGTGCCCTGACGTGTCGAGCGTTCTGGTGTACAAGCGCACCGGCGCGGAGGTCCCTTGGACTCAGGGTCGTGACATCTGGTGGCACGAGGAGGTCGAGAAGTACCCCAACTACCTGGCTCCCGAGTCGATGAGCTCTGAGGACCCTCTCTTCCTCCTCTATACCTCGGGTTCCACCGGAAAGCCCAAGGGTGTCATGCACACGACCGCTGGTTATCTCCTGGGTGCTGCCATGACCGGCAAGTACGTGTTTGATATTCATGATGATGACCGCTACTTCTGTGGTGGTGATGTTGGCTGGATCACAGGTCACACCTATGTGGTGTACGCCCCTCTGCTTCTGGGTTGCGCCACGGTGGTCTTCGAGAGTACCCCCGCCTACCCGAACTTCTCCCGCTACTGGGATGTCATCGAGAAGCACAACGTCACGCAGTTCTACGTCGCCCCCACCGCTCTGCGTCTGCTCAAACGGGCTGGCGACGAGCATATCCATCACAAGATGGCCCATCTGCGTGTTCTGGGTTCCGTCGGTGAACCCATCGCTGCCGAGGTCTGGAAGTGGTACTTCGAGAAGGTTGGAAAGGAAGAGGCGCACATTTGCGACGTAAGTAATTGTCTCCCGCAGTACAGGCTCTGAAGGTCTAACCTTTGTCATCCAGACATACTGGCAAACCGAGACTGGTTCCAACGTCATCACTCCTCTGGGTGGAATCACCCCCACAAAGCCCGGCAGTGCTTCCCTGCCCTTCTTCGGTATTGAGCCTGCCATTATTGACCCCGTCTCGGGTGAGGAGATCTCTGGCAACGATGTCGAGGGTGTACTTGCCTTCAAGCAGCCTTGGCCTAGCATGGCCCGCACCGTCTGGGGTGCCCACAAGCGCTACATGGATACCTATCTGAATGTCTACAAGGGCTACTACGTGAGTGACACCTGCGGAACCGGCTGGAAACGATCGACCGTGACTGACCGCTGCAACCATAGTTCACTGGTGATGGCGCTGGCCGTGACCACGACGGGTACTACTGGATCCGTGGTCGTGTTGACGACGTCGTGAACGTGTCTGGCCACCGTCTGTCGACTGCTGAAATCGAAGCTGCCCTTCTCGAGCACCGTAAGTGACACGATGAAGATTGCGCGTGTGAATCCGACGCTAATTCATGCCCATAGATATGGTCGCCGAAGCCGCCGTCGTCGGCATTGCTGATGAGTTGACGGGTCAAGCCGTCAATGCCTTCGTTGCCCTCAAGGAGGGTAACGAGACGACCGAGCAGGTCCGCAAGGATCTGGTGATGCAGGTTCGCAAGTCGATCGGACCCTTCGCCGCCCCCAAGGCTGTCTTCGTTGTCGAAGACCTCCCCAAGACCCGTAGCGGCAAGATCATGCGCCGTATCTTGCGGAAGATTCTGAGTGGCGAGGAGGACAGCCTTGGCGACACCTCGACGGTAAGATGAAGTCCCTTCTCGATGATTCCCCGCTGCGATGATGCTGACGTTGGGCCATAGCTGTCGGATCCCTCCGTTGTGGACAAGATCATCCAAACGGTCCATGCTGCCCGTGGCAAATAAAAGTATATATGGATGACAATGACCCGCGACAGGGGGATATAAATAAGAAGTATAAAAAAAAAGATGAAAAAGATGGAACCTCAGTATATGATGCGATGAACTCGACTGGATTTGGCTCGAGGCCGACTTCCATTGATCGTTTTGCAGATGCCATCCGTTTTGTGATTCCCGTGTTTTTGATGTCTTCATTTGAATAGCGATGATGCCCCTGGTTGATCTATGTATAATCATCCCTGAATAGTTACCCATATCCCATTATTCTTCCTCTACCCTCGAGTAACAACACAACGTAAGGATACTGCTGGACGGGATTTCGGGCTGGAGATGGCGCTCCCACGTGATTCTTTTCAAGGAAACGGCCGCAGTACCAGTTTCCATACCAAACTTACATCCACGTGACCTTTCCCTCAGTCGGGCCGCCATGAAGCGGGATGACTCAGCGAGGTCGACGTGGTATGTAATTAACCACCCTAACCTAAACCAAACCTCCCTCTCTCTTTTCCTTCACCGTCGCGTTTCTTTCTTCTTCCCTCTCCTCGCCTTCGCCGTTTTCTTCTGTTTCGCTTCACTTTGACCTTGCCTTCTTTGCTCACTTCTAGCTCTGGCGGTCTTTCTCCGTCTGCAGCTGGTGTGACCTCTCCTCTTTCTTTAACAGAAGGGCAGAAAAAAAAAATCAAAACAGGATTTCCTTGCGGCGCGTCGAGTTTACCTCTCGACCTACAGCTCCTCCTAGCTTCTATCTCAGGCGAGCGCATCGATTTTCGGTGCTTAATCAATCAGTTAATTTCTACGACGAGCTTCTCGTTCGAATTTCGCACGTTCCCAACACCCGGTTTACTTCGCGGTCTTCGACCCGCTTCGAACGAATGAACGCATAAGCCCAACGAACACCGAACAGCATCATGTCTTTCGGATTCGGAGGATTCGGACAGAACAACCAGCAGAGCTCCGGATTCGGCACCGGCTCTGGCTTCGGTGGGACTAGTTCTGGCGGAGGTAGGTGACCTCCATCCCTAATCTCGTCATCGCATTTCACCCGCCCTTGAGTGTTGTTACTCGATTTTTGTTTCTATCTCTCGTCTCTTGGTACTTCATCGGCCCATGCTGGTGCTCCAGACGTCGACCCGCGATGGTTCCTCTCTTTCGACTTCTCGACCTCGCCACTATCCCGCGGAGGCTATCGACGCTAGAGCAACACAGCAGAGCGACAAGAGAAGGGATCGCAGCTTCCAGTACAATGTCTGACAGCATCATCCCCGTCATCTAGGCTTTGGATCCACCTCGTCTCCTTTTGGTGGTGGCAACACATCAGGCGGTGGCCTGTTTGGAAATACTTCCAGTAGCTTTGGTTCCGGTGGAGGTACGTGCTCAATGACGATGTCCTCATGAGCTCGGCGATCCTTTCTCTTTCCTGCTCAGTGTCTCCCGGATATGGATCCTACCATCTTTTGGGCATTCCTGTCTCGCGGATGGGGCAAGTCAGCTTTGCCAGACGTGTTTCTCGCCTGCCCCGAAGGTTGGCCTCTGTCCAGGGACTCCTTGGCCATTTCGCAAGAGAGGACTCAGCCATCGTGCTCCCATCAGTTTTCTGGATACCCTGTTCGGCATCGAGCGTCTTGCTATTCGCGTTTTTCATTGAATTTACATAGGTAGCTTTGTACACGTTACTGACTTGAGTTATATAGGCTTCGGAACCAACACACAAAATCAGCCAAACTCCCTCTTCGGCAGTCAAAATCGCACGGGTACCGGATTTGGAACCGCGACATCTTCCGGCGGAAGCCTTTTCGGCGGTGGTGCTACAAGTGGTGGCTTTGGTAGCGGCGGGGGCGCCGGCGGCTTCGGATCCTCTGGAGCTACCGGGGGAGGATTTGGAAGCTCTGGAGGTGGGCTTTTCGGAAACAAGTCTGGGGGAGGGTTTGGTAGTACAACAACAACCACTGGTGGTGGATTTGGCTCCAGCGGCGGCTTCGGTGGCGGCGGTACGGGCTTCGGTAGCGGCACGGGAACCGCCTTCCAGCAGGCCATCCCTCCCTCCGACGGCACCGCTAGCACTCCATTCAGCGCATTCACCGAGAAGGATGGGGCCTCTAGTGTAACCAACCATTACCAGAGCATCTCGTTTATGCAGCCCTACAGCAAATACTCTTTCGAAGAGCTGCGTCTCGGCGACTACAACCAGGGTCGGCGGTATGGAAATGGAAGCGGACAAGCTGGTGCTTTTGGTAGCTCGGCTTTCGGAGGCTCCGGGTTCAACCAGCCATCTACTGGCTTCGGGAGCACCTCCTCACCTTTCGGCGGTGGCACCAGTGCGCCGTCTGGGTTTGGCACTACTCAGACTGCTGGTGGATTTGGGTCGACTTCTAGCAATCCCCTCTTTGGCGCTTCCAAACCGGCTACTTCCCTCTTTGGCGGTGGTGGAACTACGGGCACCTCTCAGTCTGGTCTCTTTGGTGGAACCACTTCAACCACCGGTGGCTTCGGCACTACCTCTGGATCTACTGGTGGTTTCGGATCTGGTGGGGGCCTGTTTGGCAGCGGCACACAGCAGCAGCAGCCGCAGCAGCAGCAGCAGAACAAGCCGCTGTTTGGATCCGGCACCACTTCCACTGGCACCGGTTTTGGCGGATTTGGTCAACAAGCCACTAGCACTTCTACTCCTTTTGGCGGCACTGCTGCGACGTCATCTCCATTTGGAGGTGGCCAGCAGCAGCAAACAGGGACGAGCGCCTTTGGCGGGTTTGGCCAACAGAACCAGCCGCAGGCCCAGACCCAGAATAAGGGCTTGTTCGGCAGCGGATTCGGGCAGACGAGTCAGCAGCAACAGCCATCCACCGGCGGCGGCCTTTTTGGGGGCGGAGGCACCACGACTGGCACCTCTCTCTTTGGTCAAGGTGCCCAACAAACTCAGCAACCAGCCACTGGCGGCTCCCTGTTTGGAGGTACTGGCCAGCAGACCGGAACTGGCGGCTCCCTCTTCGGTGGTGGAACTCAACAACAGGGCCAGAAGAGCCTTTTTGGTAGCGGTACCACAGGCACTGGCACCACCGGCGGTGCTTTTGGAGGCTTTGGAGGTACCCAGTCTCAGCAGACAGGAACGGGCGGTGGTCTATTTGGCGGTGCCCAGACCCAACAGCAACAGAAACCGCTTTTCGGCGGTGGCACCGGCACCGGAGGCTCTCTTTTCGGGGGCACAGCCACTGCAACTCAAGGCAGCGGCTCCTCGCTCTTTGGCGGTACCCAGACCCAGCAACCCCAGACTGGAGGACTTGGCCTAGGGGGCTCTAGTCTCTTTGGTGGTAGCACACAACAGGCCCAGCCCCAGCAGCTACAACAGGCTCAGCAGCCGACCCCTGGTAGCCTGCAGGCTTCGCTGTTGGAAGGAAACCCTTATGGAAACCAGTCTATTTTCTCTGGATTGCCGGCTCCCAACGCTTCTAGCCCAGGGCCCTTGGCGACTCCCTTGTCAAGCTCCATTAAACAGAAACAGCGGACCCCGTTGCCTGTCTACAAGATCACACCCAACGCGGCTAACCGTCTTGTGACTCCCCCCAAGCGCCAGGGGTACGGATTCTCCTACTCGACCTACGGATCTCCTTCTAGCAACGCCGGAACACCCACAGGCCTTGGTGGCAGTCTTCTCGGTGGCAGCTTTCGCGGAAGTGTCGCCGGCGGCAGTCTCGGCCGTACCAGCTTTAGCAAGAGCTTCTCTACTAGCAACTTGCGCAAAACATTCGATCCGGATACTGACAGCGTTCTCTCCCCTGGAGCCCTTGCGACTGGCCCCTCGCGCTTATCAAGTGGCAGTCTGAAGCGCCTCACCATCGACCGCAGTCTGAGAAATGATCTCTTCTCTCGTCCTGCAAGCACCCCTGCGGCAATCACCAATGGCGAGGAATCGACCCCTCCCGCTGAAAAACTGAAGAAGAAGGTCAGCTTTGACGCCTCGTCCACTACGACCACGGGGGCCGAAATTGTCCCGGTGCAATCGCAAAGCCCTGAGCCAACACCGGAGGAACTGGGCTTCCTGCGCTCTATTCGTAAGAGTGGCACTGTGAACGGCATCAACGGAATCAGCGCGACTACCAACAATGTCACTCGGCCGGAAATGGAGACTGTCCGTGCTCAGGACCTTCCTTCTGTTCCCGAGGACGCCGAACAGACGACCTCTGCTGAGGTTCCTTCCAGACTTCCGTTCGTCCCTGGCAGCGACCCCCAGCCTGGCGAGTATTGGATGAAGCCGACCCGTGCGGAGCTCAACAAGATGAGCCGCGAGCAACTGAAACATGTCACCGGCTTCACTGTCGGCCGTCAACGTTGTGGTGAAGTGACATTCGACCAGCCCGTGGACTTGACTACCATCGACCTGGACCAAATCTTTGGTGGTCTGGTGGAGATTGGTGTGCGCAAGATCACTGTGTACCCAGATGAGGCCATCAAACCTCCTCGGGGTAAGGGATTGAACGTGCCCTCTATCCTTCGTATTGAGAACTCTTGGCCGCGGGGTAGAGACAAGAAATCCCCATCTCCGCTCACCAGCGGTCCTCTTTTCGAGAAGCACGTCGATCGCCTGAGGAAGGTGCACAACACCGAGTTCATCGATTATGAGAAGGACACAGGAACCTGGGTTTTCAAGGTGCCCCATTACACCACCTACGGTCTCGATTACGATAGCGACGAGGAAGAAGAAGGTGAGAGCCTTAACCAGAGCACTTTGAGTGCTGGTCCTGACACTCCAACCGCAAAGGCCCCATCGCCGTCCAACTTTGACAACACCATGGGTTCGGAGCAGATGTCGACCTTCTCAACTGACGACTCTTTTTTGGGCTCGGTGGCCGGGGTGGAGGATGACACTTTTGATTTCAAGAAACGGAAACTGGTTCCTGGATCGTTTGGCAACCAGGCAATGGAGATGGCAGATGATCAGCAGTCGGCTTCCGAGGAGTCTTTTTTAGAGGAAGGCTCCACGGGTTCAACTATTGAGCAGGACGGTGAGGATGTCACCGAGAGCCAGCAATCTGGCGACTCAGAAGTTGAATCGGATGAGATTGAGGAAATGGACATGGCGGGTACATTTCCTGACCTTCATCCTACCGTGGAGCCAAATGGCGTTAAGAGCGCCGTCGAGGATTCCCAGCCCACCTTGAAGCCATGGAACACCCCTCCCAAGGCTCGTCTTGATCTTACCGGCGATTGGGCCGAACAGCTGCAACGTACTATCAGCCCTCGAAAACAAGACCGTGATGCCCTCCGGGGAATTCAAGCGAATGCCTTCACCGACAGACCTCTCCATGATGACAGTCCAAAGCAGTCGGCCACCAATGCTCAACAAAAAGGGTTTTCCACTAGCATTGATTTGATGAATTCTCTCTTCCAACAACCGCGCAAGCAAGGTCAATCCCCATCGAAAGTACGGAGTGCTCAGCCTAAAGGTTTTGAGTGGCCCTACCACAAGAAGCCCAAAACCTTTGCAGGCGAATCGAATGAACTGAGTGGTGATGACATTGCCTTTCACCACTCGTTCAAGCCCCGATGGGGCCCCATCGACACCCTTATTACTGCAAAGAATGATGTCACAGATGTGTCTTCTGATGATGGTCGCTGGGAGCAAAAGTTCTCTATTACTAGCGAAGGCAGAGACATTGTTTTCTTGTCATTGAATGAGAAAGCATCCTCCCTTGAAATGCTTGATGTGCAGAGACAACTTTCGGCAATCACTCGCGTGGATGGAGTTCCGTTCGCTCGCTTGGAAAAGGCAGATTTCCGACACTTTGCGCAGGCCTCGTCAGGATCGAACCAAGAGCTTCTGGTGTGGCAGCTTGCCAATATACTTTTCAATGATGAGATCGAAGACGACATCTCGGCCGGCGTTCCGGTGCAACTCCGCGCAAAGTACATGCATCGCATCAAGAAGGATCGCCTCAGCCGACTGTGGGAGAAGATTGTCCGTGAAAAGCATGCCCATGACCTGGGCAAGGCTAGCTCGGCCGAAGAGCGTGCTGTCCAACTTCTCTGCTCACACCGCATAGAAGAGGCGTGTAACGTTCTGATGACAGGCCAGGATTTCCACCTGGCTACCCTTCTTTCGCAAATCGGCCGGGATCCTACCACCCGCGCGGACATGGCGAAGCAGGTCGAGATGTGGCGTCAGCATAATGTGTATTCCGAGATGAGCGAGCCCATCCGTGCCCTGTACGAGCTTTTGGCTGGTAATGCCCTTCGCAGCGAAGGTAAATCTGGCGGAGCCTTGGAAGACCGCGCTTCTACTTTCACCTTCACGGAACGGTTTGACTTGGATTGGTTCCAGGCATTTGGACTCCGCCTATGGTACGGTATTACAGATGAAGAGCCAATTGAAGTCGCTGTTGTACAGTTCATCAAGGACCTTACTGGCGGTGAGGAGCCGGCATTCCCCTACCCTCCGCATCAAGAAGGTTCGCGGGGAACGATGCATACATCTGCGGATATACTGGGGCGGGAATCTCCTCTGTGGGTGTTGCTGAAGACATACTCTGCAACTGTGGGAACTCCTACCGATGTTGAATTTCCTGCCCTGGAATTTCCAGCCGCGTTGCTTCCTGAGTCTGTCAGCGGAGACAAGCTGTCCAACCGGTCGTCCTTCCAGCTGCACCAACTCCTTGCTGCCACCGTCGGGCAACATGACCGTTTGAAAATTGATCCCGTACGGGCAGACCAACTGGTCCGTGACTATGCCTGGGAACTCAGCTGCAGTGGCGAACTCAATCGCGCCTTGTTCATACTGTTGCATCTGTCCAAGGCATCGGATCGTGAACAGGCTGTCAAGGAGACACTGGCGCATTTTGCGTCGGAGTTACCTGGCCCGGTCACTGCTGCAGGCACTCCCGACAGCAATTGGCAGTATTTGACTGTCGACCTGCAAATTCCTGCCGGGTGGATTTGGGTGGCCAAGGCTCTGTATGCTCGCGACACTGGCAATGCTGCTGATGAGGTGGATTGCTTGATTCGCGGCAAGCATTGGAACGACGCTCACGCCACCCTCTGTCGCATCGTAGGCCCTACTGCGGTGATCGAACGGGACTACGCAACTCTGGAGAAGCTGGTTACTGGATTTGGTGACGCGCCAGAGCGCAAAGTTCGGGGCTGGGCAAGTGGCGGCGGGGTGTACGAAGACTTCCTGTACCTGGCGACCGCCTCCAGCGGGTCGCGCGATGCCAGTCGGCTCAACCGGCTGGTTAATGCGCTGGTGACGATGGGCGAGACGATCCAGCAGGCTTCTGGGGTGGAAGGACTGGAGGAGCGGGTGGCTTTTACGGAAATGAGCAAGGCAGTCGCTCGGTGGACGGCGCACGAAGACGGAAAGGTCAGTGTTGTATGGACTATCTACGAGGAAGCGTGTTCTAACGGACTTCAACAGGGAGTGGAACTGTCCAGCGTGTTGCGGCTGCCTCTGACGGGCGATGCACGCATCCAACAGACAGCGGAGATGAGCCGCCGCTACTACGGAGTGGTGATGGCTGGTGCCTATTGAATAAAAATGAAGATCTAATGTATCAGTGTTGTGTTTCCCTTTCTCTCCCCCTTTGCATGTTTTGATTAATGTTGACCCTTCGGGGTATGTCTTGTCTATGTCCTCCTGTAATCCTAGGTTGTATTTCTCTCTGCGACGCTGAGAAGCACATTCTTGCGGATAGTTTGAGCCATCTTGAGTGGTAGTTAGTTAGTTAGCCTCATATGAACGGATTCTGCATCTATATCTGTCCCAGCCTAGCAACACTTTATCGAGAATTCTACCCAACAGGGAAGGACCTACATGTCCAGAGACATCCTGGAGAGTGCGCCATCACTTTCCCTACGAGTATTACTACTAATGAAAGAAGTAACAAAAGAAATAATTGCTACCGGAACTGTATGGAAACTGTACATGAGGACCAACATTAAAGAACAAGCAAAGAACACCCCTGCTCAGAGACAGACGCCCTTTCTAGGCAATATAAAAAAGGAGGAAACCAGATCACTATTTTTTGGTTGGCTCTCTGCCGCCCTCCTGTTCATCAAAGAAAACGGAACAGACATGATATTCACAGAGGTAGTTTTACATGCCCGGGGAGATCAGCTTGCCCTCGGCGCGGCTGTTGGGGTGCCAGCCACCGGCGTAGGGACCCTGGCCGAGCTCCTTGGAGTACTCTTGGATGCGGGCTTCGATCTCGGGGCGGAAGTGGCGGATCAGACCCTGGATGGGCCAGGCGAAAGCCTCACCCAGAGCGCAGATGGTGTGGCCCTCCACCTGCTTGGTCAGCTCCTGGAGCATGTCGATCTCACGCTCACGGGCCTGGCCGGTCTCCAGACGCTGCATCATCTGCATCGTCCACTTGCTGCCCTCACGGCAGGGAGTGCACTGTCCGCAACTCTCGTGCTTGTAGAAGGTCGACAGACGGGAAATGGCGCGCACAATATCCGTGGACTTATCCATGACGATAACGGCCGCGGTACCCAGACCGGTCTGAGAGTCCTTGAGGGCGTCGAAGTCCATGAGCTGCTCGTCACAGACGGACTTGGGGATGACGGGGGTGGAGGAACCACCAGGGATGACGGCGAGGAGGTTATCCCAGCCGCCGCGGACGCCACCGCAGTGCTTCTCGATAAGCTCTTTGAGGGGGATGGACATCTCCTCTTCGACGGTGCAAGGGTTGTTGACGTGACCGGAGATACAGAAGAGCTTGG
Organism: Aspergillus aff. floccosus IMV 01167; assembly: GCA_001931935.1. Classification (NCBI taxonomy): domain Eukaryota; kingdom Fungi; phylum Ascomycota; class Eurotiomycetes; order Eurotiales; family Aspergillaceae; genus Aspergillus; species Aspergillus aff. floccosus IMV 01167. Next base: position 107,815 of record MSJE01000014.1, read on the forward strand.
TTCCGGAGTTCCGCTCACGACCGAAAGAAGAGAACCAGCTGGCGCCACGACGCATGATGGTCGGGGTGACGGCGACAGTCTCAACGTTGGTAACGGTGCTGGGGCAGCCGAACAGGCCGACGGCGGCGGGGAACGGAGGCTTCAGACGGGGCTTGCCGGCCTTGCCCTCGATGGATTCGATGAGGGAGGTCTCCTCACCGCACACGTAGGCACCCATTCCGCGGTGGATGTAGACGTCGAAATCGTAGCCGGTGCCGCAGGCGTTCTTGCCGATGAGGCCGGCCTCGTAGGCCTCGTTGATGGCGCGCTGGAGGACAGTGGCCTCGTGGTAGAACTCACCACGGATGTAGATGTAGGCAGCATTGGCGTTCATGGCGCGGCCCACCACCAGACAACCCTCGATGAGCTTCTGGGGGTCCTTGCGCATAATCTCACGGTCCTTGCAGGTTCCAGGCTCACCCTCATCGGCGTTGACGACCAGGTAGCGAGGTCTAGGGTCCTTGTCCCAGTCCTTGAAGTTCATGAAAGACTGTCATTGAAAAGCATGGTGTTAGAAAGTCGCGAGGTTGCCCGGAACAGTCCGCACTTACGTATTTCAAACCTGAGGGGAAACCGGCGCCACCCCGACCACGGAGACCGGAGGCCTTAAGTTCGGAGATGAGCTATCAACCAAAAGCCAGTTAGCATTGTCCACAATGGATAGTATTTCTCTAAATCCAGACATCGAATGACGCAATTCCGGAATTCGAGAAGAGGTGGTGGACAGGCGTACCCAGTCATGACCCTTCAAGACAATATCCTTGGTGCGGTACCAGTCGCCATACTTCATTGCCGACTTCAGATCCGCGCCATGGTGTCCGTAAAGGTTGGTGAAAATGCGGTCCTTATCCTGCAGACCTCCGTAGTGCCGAACCGGGGGGGCGTTATCCTGGACGGTCGCGAACGAACGGGCAGCCTGGCCCTGGACTCGAACGGAACGGGAGGAAAGGGAGGAAAGGGAGGAAGTCGAGGGAGCGGCCGCTCGAGATATCATATTGACGGGTGGCGGAGAGCCCAATTGGCAGCTATGGGGGGAGGATGAGGGGAAAAGAACGGCGTGGAAGGGGAAGAGCGGACGAAGTTGCGTCGAAGTTGATGGAGGTGCTTTTGGCTGCTGAGAATCCGCCTTTGTCCGGTGTCTGATTGGTGGATGGCTCATCACGTGGGAATGCTGAGTCATCTACATCATCCGTTGCATAGTATGCACAATATGTCTGCATAACAGTATTACCCTACTTCTAGACTGTATGCTGGCTACACCTCCCCTGCAACGTACAAATAACTCTCCGTCGCCAGCTGTACCGACCTTCCCGAATCTGCTGCCATCAACAGTCCCAGCGGATCCTCCGGAATCTGCACCGTTTCCTCCTGCACCACCATCCACGCCCATCGCAAGGAGTTGGGTGAAAGCCACCAGTCCACGGACCGCCAATCTCCCGTAAACGCCTCCAGATCAGACAGCAGGGAAATCCACTTGCGATCAGACTTGCATCGCTCGATATGTTCATCCAGACCCGTCAGGAGCTCCTCCTCCTCAGGGTCTGGTAGACTGAGCAGCTCCTCTGACGACGGCGGAAGAGACTCGTATTTCTCCAGCAAGAAACTGACCCATTTTTTCAGCCGGGGTGGGAGGACACCAGCGCGATGGATGCCCACGACCAAGCAAAGGAATACAGGGAACACAAAAGGCGATGGCCCGGGCTGTCCCTCCCAGCCCGCGGTAGTGGCAGCGTCGATGAAAGCCTTGCACGCCTTCTGCATGTCTGCCGCAAACAGCCCGGACAAGTCCCCTGGAGTAAATAGTTCTCCGTTATTTTTCACCAGCGAAGGCCGCTCCAGAATCCGGAACTGAATCCTCGAACGCACTTCTTCGGGGAAAAGACCAGCGGGCACACGGGCCATGTGCGCCGCAAGAAGCTGCTTGGTCTCCTCCCAGGAGCTGGCGATGTTATGCTGGCGAGCGCGGTTGAGCGTCCACGCCGCAATCACTAGAGCCGTCTGGGACAGCACAATCTGGCTGTCGCGGTAGATCTTCGCATGAGTTTGCTTCAGATTTGTCGGGTTCTCCTGGCCATCCGCGGAGGCCTTCAGCCTCACAATGTGTGTGATCAACTCGATGATAACCTGGCCCAGAGCTGCGATAATGGGCCGTGTGCGTGCGTATGTCTGCGTTAGTCGGATTTCGTGCTCAGAGACCTCCAGTGTCTCCAATTCGCGGGAGTTTGCAGCCAGAACCGAGACGGCATTGAGCAGCGCCGGGGAGAAGATTGAGTGTTCCATTGACGTATCTGGAGCGAGTAAAGGATAGAAGATATTGAAAACATAATAATGGTCGTCCTTCTCTCGGGATGGGAACATTTCCAGCTGGGCCTGTTTGGCGTCCTGCAGGGGACTTTCCGGGGGCGCCCGTAAGCTGAGTGTGCGATAGTCACACGGGTTGTTCTGGAGACAGAAACCGTAGTTCATCATCACTTGCATGCGTGTCAGCTGATCAGCTAAGGGAAGGGTTGGACCACCAAGCACTTACATTGCTCGTTATTTCGGGGCCCGTAGTTGTTCGCTATCTCCTCGCCTGCTGTAACATGCTCCAAAACAACGAAGAGCACGTCACGCTCCCCGGCCCGCCATTCCACCTTGGCCAGTGGCCGGTGGTTCAAGACATCAATGAAAGGCAGAAGCACCGAGACATTTTCTTCGGGGAGTTCGGCATGGGGAATCACTCCCGCCAGCACTTTGGCGGAGAATGCGCGCGAAATAAAAATCGTCGATGCCCAAAGATACAGCTCCCTTCGTCTGTCAGCAGGGTCCTCTCTGTGGTACGAGCATAGCACTAGAGACAACTCACCATGTATACTTCTCCGCGTCTCCAAAGCCCGACTTACGGAGCTCCTCAAACGTACTCTGATATTTCTCCTTCAGCAACGACTCCTTCTGCTCTCTCGCAGGAGCCAGACTCGTCCCCTCCAGCCAGCGCAGGTCCGCCCCCTCATAATACAGAGGCGTAGTTAAGTCGCCCGGCTGGGGCAGCGTGCGGATATAAGGGTACCAGAAGCCCTCGCTTCCGCGCAGGTACTGACCAATAAGGAAGAATATCGCGGTTTCATCGGGGCCAGCAGCGTCCACAAAGCTCCGGGGGAAGTGAAGTCCATGCGCGGAAAATGAGAAGGGAGCCTTCACATCTTCCGTGGCAGCACTGTGGTGCTCAACAGCGTTGAAGTACGACAGTGTGGCGGCCAGCGGAGTCTTGATCACATTCGTACTGCTGGGTAGCCCGTCTCTGCAGTCGGCTTTCACCTGCAAGTGGACGCCCCGGCGGCCATCCTTGGCTATCTGCACGCTTTCATGGATATGGCCGCCATGCCTGGACATCCATTGCAGCAGTGTGGTGTAGGCCTCCAAGCTAGAGTCAGTGTTGGGCCTGTCCCGGTTAATTACCGAATTGGCTTGGTAGGAATCGACCCATGTTTGGGACGGATACAGGCACAGCTTACCTGGATGGATCCATTGTTTGCCAGACAGCAGTATCCAGATTCAAATTATTGAAAAATAAGACGCCTACGCCTGGTATTTACTTCCTGAATGAATCGAAGTGGGGGTACATGCGATGGAACGAAGGCAGAAATGTCCCGCCAATTATGGTGATGAATAATGATCCGCTTTTTTTGGGTGACGTGTGGAATCTGCCTTCTGCCCTGCTCGCTTCTACTACAAAAGCCTCTATAATATCCTCTACATGTATGATCCAATCCGATCGAACGTAATCGACGTAAAAATAATTTGCGCGTCTACCTCGGCTATCGTACACGTCTCTGGCGCAACTCAGAGGTGGAAAATCCCAGAAAATGTCAATAAACAGAGAAAAGAGAAAGCAAAGAGAACGCCATAGATCGTTCACATATCCATCAATCCACGTATATCATCCTCGGCGAACACCCCATCCACAGTCTAACCGCCTTTCTTCGTATCCAGGCATGTGTCCTCCAAAAAATCAACATGAACCATATGCTATGCAATCAATAGTGTACATCATCATGAGAAAAAGGTTTCGTCGGGATAGTGACCAAGCAAGATCACCGCCCAGTAGAATGTGACAGAAAATGGGCTGAAAACAACATGCACACGAACGAGGTTATGCTCAAGACTTCCTTCCGGGGACCAAGATTTCGACTAGCCCATCGTCCTCGCCGTCACTGCTATCATTCTGGTCGTCGTCTCCAAAGGGCGATCTGCCAATGCGTGACTGCCCGAAGCTCTTGTATCGTCCAGGTCCCAGATCTGGGTATCCCAGGGACTCGTTCATGATGGCCTCATCCTCGTCATCCGAGTCCATCATCCCTGACCCGAGAGAAGGGCCGACCATCTCGCCCATATCGTCCTCGTCGTCAATCTCAAGGGGAACCCGCTCAGTCCGTCGCTGGCCCTCCATCCGGCCGTCTCCGCCTTCATCAGAGGAATTTGAAAAGGAATCTGGCGGGCTAAACCCTGATTCCGGGAAAGTGGGAGACGACAGAGGTTCGTCCTTATGCCCAGTATTGAAGTCGGTGGATGGGAAGGCCGCTCGAGCAGGAGAGCCTGACCCATCACCGTCGTCCTCCAGGCCAGCGATCACAAACGGATTACTAGGCCACTGGGAATTACTGTTGTCGTGAGCCGTAGCCTGATTGCCGTCTTCACCTCTTTCTTCGCTATTCTCTGCGTTCTCCGCCGCTTGCTGCTTCTGCATAGCAAGTCGCGCAGCCAGCTGTCGCCGTGCCCGTGATGGTCCGAGACTTAACGGAGCAGGTGGCGGGGGCAGAATGGGAATAGGTTGACTTGTAGAGCTCGAAGACGCCTAGGTTTATGCATCGTTAGCGGTCTGTAATTCATCCATCTTGAAGAAATGCTGTACAAATAAGGCACAGAAGCTTCGCTAGCAAATGGGGTATTTTTGGTGTACAAAAGCAGAGCTCACATAAGCCAAGCTACTCGGGACTAACAATCATGCGAGGGGGTAGAGGCCGTGATATCCGGAACAGTTGCGTATGACAAGAAGTTCTTCAAGAACCAGGCTAAGAGCCAAGCCCTCAATGGCCGCCGCCATTGTCACATCAAATCCCACGAGCTAAGACCCTCGCAACCGTTTGAAGCACAAGCAAAAGCACCAATGATGGCGAAGAAAATGGGGGAAATATCGACAACGAAGAGTGGTATCAAGGGGAGAGAATGCATTGCTCACCGAGCAGGTCATCACGAATCATGCATGTCAACATCAACAAAAAAATCATCACCTACATCATCAGAGCCGCCTTCAGCGGATTGTTCACCGGTGTTTCGGTCTTCCTGGTCTTCCATTTCTTCGTCTTCGTCATCACTAGAGCTTGCAAAGCCGCTGAGTAGAGAGCTGCCGCCGCCACTGAAACCGAAAGCTCCGCCAGAGACGCTGCCTTGGTTCATCATATCAAAGCCTTGGAAGCCAGATCCTCCAGCTGCACCGTTCAATCCTGCCTCAGCCAGGGCTGATGAGGTATTCATAGTCTGGCCGGAGCTCAGCATGCCTTGGCGGTGCCCGATGGACATGTCGGGGCGCACTCCACCCAGGATCGCATTGTCGCGCTCCCTCGTCTCCGAAAGGGTTTGTTCAACGTAGTCAATCCATTCAGGGTTCAACACGCTGTCCATGACAGTCTGAGAGAGTAGCTCGGGTGGGTGGCGTTCACTGAACTTGACGACTTCTTCCGCGATAAGGGTCAGGTGTCCCATGTAACCAAGGCGAATTCGTTTCGTCCGCTGTGTCTCATCGCTGCGCTTTTGTCCCGCAACGACCTCCTGCGTTATCCGACCAGTTTCGAAAAGGTCGACGGCCAATGCACGGTTAAATCCGCGTTCCATCGGTCCATTAAAGACCTGCTGGACAACGTCGTACACAACATTGTGGAGGAAGTTATTCCATGGGAAGCGGAAGAAGAAATCCTATGAGGAAGTGTGTTAACAAGATCGTCTGATTTTTAACGTGAGAAAGCACTTACCAGGATAGTGGGGACCACCCGATTTTCCACAAACATCAGCTTCAAATAGTCCCCTACAACAGGCTGACCGTTCGGGTCGTACTGAATATCTGGATGTATTGGTTGGAAGGCCTTGGTTTCCTCAGGTGTAGGCAACTCTTCGACAGCTGAATCTGTGGGGTCAGACGCAGCGTTGGCTTCTTCAGCGCCTGAAGTTGGCGCGTTTGACTCTTGGCTCGACTGCTTTGCGGCAAAGAGAGGTGCAGGGACTGCCTCTGGGTTGGAAGACATGGGAGCGGATGGTTGAGTCTTCTTTGGAGTTTCGGTTGAATTCAGCGACACTTCGCCGATGCGATGCGTGAGACCCGTCGGCGACAACGGATCGGAGGGCGGTGTGTGCGCTTCAGCTGAGCTACCAGTCTCCGTCGATTCCTCCTTTTTACCATGGGGGACGTCCTCGGCTTGTTCCGTGGACGATTTTTCCGTGGCTTCTTGGGGTTGTGGAGCAGGGGTATGCTGAGAAGGCGTCTGGATCTCATCGGAGCTGTCTTTCTCCTTGTCGATGAGCACTCCCGATGAGTGAACGTCTTCAAAGCTATCCTCCCCGGTATTCGCAGGTTCAGTGGTCCTCGAGTCTTCCGGAGACTCAGGACTGATCACCGAGCCATTCACGAGATCCACAGTCGAGTCGTTTCCATCGAAAGCAGAAGAGTCATCCCTATGATGGTCGAAGATCCCTTCACGCACCAGTCTTTCGCGTTCAGCGTCGCGTTGTTGTACATAATCATCACTTCCAGGCTCGTTGAGAAGTCCCATGTTACTGCAGTGCAGCAACTCCGCCATCAACTCACATGTCTTGAACCGGTCGAACCCGAGGGGCTCAATCTTGCCACCCCAAGCGGAGTTGAGCTGGCCCCTCTCGACGCACTTCACAGTGCCTCCCTCGCTGATGGTATGTTTCGAGCTTTGAATTAGGGCCATAAAATCGGGTATATGTTTGGCGAATAGTCGCAGCAAATTGCCCAGATAGATCGGATCGTATGTGGTGGGCATGGAGTCGGGGCAATTCAGAGTCTCTGGGTCATAGTCGGAGTTATTCTTGCGAATCACTTCGATCACGATTCCCACGCCGACGGTCAAGGGATTCCCACCATTCAACATCGATTTGATGAGGCTTTCCACACATGGCTTGGAGACCAATTGGCGCGTTAGACTGTTGGGTCCAATGCATGACTGATCGTTCTGAGTGGCGTTTGCAGATATTGTGATGATGGCCTTCAAGAAATCGCCTGCAGAAGTCTGGACAGAAGCAGGCCAATCAGGCGATAAGAATGAGAGCAGGGTCGGAATCAGATCTTGCGATTTTAACCACTGTAACTTGGGTTAGGTCGGTTGCGCGAAACAAAGCCAGCGTCAGACTTACATCAACAATTCCCTGACCTCCCTCTACTTTCTCAAGGCTGATTATTTTCAGCAGCAGGTCCATAACCATAGGGTTATCAACATGTTGGAGGATTGCTGGGATAACCCCATCCACTGATTTGAAGAAGTCCAGCATCTCACTTGTCTTTTTATCGAATAGCGTCTCATTCACTTTGGTGAAATAACTAGCCTGGACCGAGTCCAGCGGTGGCGGCCTTCGGAGGAAGTCCCAAAAGTCTCGTAGGTGGTCGGTGTTGAGCATGATGGAGTCGACAATGGACCACACTTCGGATGAGAGGATCTCGCACGCAATGCAGGCACGCCGGAGACGATCCTTCTCCGCCCTGTCCAGGTCTTCAGGGCCCAGCATATCCTTGAGAGAATCCCCATGATCTTTCTCGTCGGTGGACACATCCCTGTTCTTGTGCTCGGCGTTATCGTCACCGGTTCTGTCCTTCTTCTCATTATCATCGGCGTCTTCATCTTCGTTCACCAAGGCAGGGGCGATCACATAGTCCATAAGCCGTTTCAAGACATTATCATCGCGTAAATATTCTATGAGCTTCGTATTATGTTGCTTTAGCTCCTGAATCAGCTCCGACTCGTCCAGGAGTTCCTCCAGGCTGACATCGGGCTTATCCAGGAGGGTATCCACGGTGGAGATACTTGCATGTCCTCCGAAACGCCAAAACATGGTGGATTATATAGTTGGGCGGAAGTATTCATGGAAGGAAGTGAGATATCACAAGCACTTTTGGAGAGGAGGCCGATCTCCGCCGACAGGGTCGCGGTGAAGAGCGTCTCTATGGTACAAAGGCCGCAGGAGGAAACGGAGAGGTTCAGCGTGGAATCCTCGTGCGATGATGCGTGGCGTCTGGATATTAGGCTATTTTCCCCAGAAGGTAAATTCGGTCGTTATATGCAAATCGATTCGGGTCATCCAGCGGTGACAAGAGAAGGCAAGGCAGAATATGATCGGAGCGACCAAGCGCTAAGAGAGGGGGACCCGTTAGCCATCTGATGTAATTTCCCGGGGGGTGTGGTGCTGGCCCCCAAGGGAGCCTCAGCTGAAGGGGTCATCCCAAGTCCGAGCCTCGCAAAACGCTCGAGTTCGAGGGAGTGGAGCCCACCACGGATCGGATCGAAAGCATCCAAATTCCACTGATACATACCTTCCAGACCTAAGGGAGTGACGATGAAGGCGAAGAGTCCCTGACGACTCCTTGACTGGGGTGTAGAGGCCTAGATGGAGTGATACACGGGAGGGTGATAATCACACACACACAACGCACGAGGCGTCGGTCGGAGAGGATCGAGGGTAACAGGGTTGATTGGAAAGCACAGACGAAACCAGTCCGTCAGTCCATGCGACAGTTCAATCAGACACTCAGTCACTGGGAGGAGGGGCTAGGTGTGAGAGCGAGGAGTGTTGAGAGTGATGAGAGTGGGGTGGGGAGAAGAGGGAGAGAGAGAGGTTGGTACAGTAAGGTAGACAGTAGTAAGGTGCTGGGCAGGCTGCGTCTGGATCGGCCGGCAAAGATCCCTGACGAACGCAAGAGTTCAGGGAGTAAGGCGGCGGAAATACCCAACGACCTTAAGCCCGACGAGCGGCGGGGAAGGAAATTAACAAAAGCTGAGACGAAAGAGGGGAAGGGGGAAAACTCGTTTCAGGGTGAAGATGTTGTAGTGCTTCAATAATCCTACGTATTCGTTCCGATGGATTTCATTTATGATTCTAAAACAACCTCCTGGTACAGCTCCGGTGATCTTGTCATCTGTTTCGACTCTCCCTAATTTCCCCATTCCTCGTTTTAATTCCGATCAGCCAGCTACAGATTACAGGTGCGCGCAGTCCCCCCTCGACCTTTCGGGAAGCAAAGTGGATCTAATCATGTGACCTTAATCACTTTTGCCTTGTTGAGAGAGTGTATTATAACTATGTATAATTACTGTATCAGTAAGAACCAGTTCATATGTAGACTGTAGATATTTGCAATTTAATCACGTCTGGGCAGTCTATAGTAACTGTTATATCCATAACAGCTCTCAAATTCTGCCATACTATCTGATATAATGTTATGTCTCTCCGTGTTAGTTGTTGAACTATAGGGATATTAGATGGGGAGTAGTTGCATATAGGATATTAAGTCAAAATCGAAAACAATATTTAGCCAACAGACAAGATGGCCGAGTGGTCTAAGGTCCGAGCTACCCCCATGCCCAACAGTAGACCTAAACGTTAAACTAACCAATCAACAGGCGCTGGTCTTGTAAGCCTACTAGTCAAATCTCTTACCATACCAATACTAACAGTCCCTCAGAAGAGATTACCTCTTCTGTATTCCAGTACGCATTGCGTGCGCGAGTTCGAACCTCGCTCTTGTCAATATCTTTTTTTTTTGGGATGTGTTTGGTATTCACCAATAGCTTTCCATTATTCACAGTCTTTTACCATATCAACCCTGTATGGGAAATATCACTATACTATTAAAGGCCCAGCGATGCAGCTAAGATCCAACTTGATATCTATCGGCTACCATGAGATGTAGCCATATATTTTAGAAAATAATGTCGGAGCAGAGTCGGAATTAGGGTAGTACTCTTATCTTAACCTTCAGAGAGAGACTGGTTAAGAGGCAACGCCATCGTATAATATATTTATCTGTTGAAGGCTCTTATTGACCGTCTCCTTCAAACAAGAGACAGTGAATAATAAGATCAGCCTATCCAGGATGCCGAACAGCAAGAATGTACCCTACTGCATAGCCACTATTGTACGGCGTGGAGAAGCTCCAGACGAGATTAAAGAGCCACTGGGTGCTGACGCAGAAACGGACCCCGGGATCACGATTGCACTCTATGATAGATAATGATCATGGATTCACGTATTAATCAAGGTCCATACCTACTCCGTAGGTAGGTAGTACTCTGTAGTTCGTCCTTCCCTAACCATGGCGTCACGTGCATCCCGTAACCATACCGTAATCAGTAATCCACCACTGTCCCGTTTAGGCTACCTGTTCCTAGTAGTTAGGTCTTCAGCCTAGAAGCTCCTGCGATCACAAGGAGCTCCCCTCTGCGCATCTTCACCTCAATCTACAACATCCCGGTGATGCCATCTTCCTGATCATATCCGCATGATACCCACTGGCTAGTCCACCTGCAGCCATCTCACTACCCTGTTTCGTCGTACTCCTAGACATCACCGCCACCTACCCCACGTCCTTCTCCCGCTGCGCAACGGCACCATGAATCGCCTGTTTGGGACCAAGAACACCGCTCCAAAGCCCACGCTTGACAGTGCCATCTCCAATGTAAGTAGCCATTTCCCTCTCTTCCTCTTGCTCCTCCTTTCCCTTTCCCCGCATCACTCGCATGGCGGACCGGAAGATTGATAGCATCCGGCTCGCAGGTAGACAACCGCATCTCCAGTATAGACGTCAAGCTCGCGGCGCTGAACTCCGAACTTTCGACCTATCAAACGAAAATCTCCAAGATGCGGGATGGGCCCGGCAAGAACGCGCTGCGGCAGAAGGCACTCAAAGTCCTGCAGCGGCGGAAACAGTACGAGGCCCAGCGGGACCAGCTCGCGCAGCAGTCGTGGAACATGGAACAGGCCGGGATGATGCAGGACAACCTCAAAAACGTGATGACGACCGTGGACGCCATGAAGACCACCACCAAGACGCTCAAGCAGCAGTACGGCAAGATCGACGTTGACCAAATCGAGCGCATGCAGGACGAAATGGCGGATCTGATGGAGGTCGGCAACGAGATCCAGGAGAGCATCTCGCGTGCGTATGACGTCCCCGAGGATGTCGACGAGGCCGAGCTGGATGCGGAGCTCGAAGCGCTCGGCGAGGAAACCATGCTGGAGAGCTCGATGGGCGAGAGTGCCATGCCGAGCTTCATGCAGGATGAAGTGTCCGTGCCGCAGTTTATTGACGAACCCCCGGAGCAGGGCAAGGTCAAGGAGCCGGCCAGCGGTCTGGGTTAACGAATTCTTCTTGACGACGACGATATGGAGTTGAGTTCATGGCAGTATTGGAGTTGGGGTTTTTTTTTCAATCTAGTATATGGGTTTATTCTATATGCACTATCTGTCTATTTCTTTGATCTATCTGTGCTTTCTAGCCTATGCACTGTGTTTCACCATATGCGACTGCTTCCAGTTTGTCCTTCAATATGTCCTGGTCTCACATCAAGTACCCTCCGTGCGAGGTTTCTCAAAGCATTAGCAGACTCGGCTTCAAGCCTTACCGAGTCCTACCAGAACAAGTAGGGCGACATTCATCACTGCGATAATTAGCCACACAATGATAGCGATGCCAGTGGTGAACCAATTGTTCCTCATCTTCACCCCATCTGTTCGGTTATCGTTCTCGCCATAGCTGACTCGGTCAACGGGGACAGTCATGTAGCTGCTGCGGCAAGTGAAGTAGACGAGAGGTGCGGTGACAAACGGAAGGATGACACTCAGCACGACTTGGCTGGCATTGAGAGTCTTGTCTAGCCCCTCCCTTCCTACCGCCGCGGCGATGATGATACTGGGAATGATGCTGATGGAACGGGTGATAAGTCTGCGAAGCCAGGGCCGGATGCTCCAATTCAGCATGCCCTCGCTTACCATCTGGCCAGCCATGGTGCACACGATACCCGCAGAGATTCCGGAGAGGAGCAATGCCAACGCAAAGATCAACCCGGCTGCAGGAGCAATAGAGCTGGAGAGAAGGTCGTGGATAGCCCAGAGATCGGCATCATCCGCACTCGCTGTCCCATAGAGGGAAGCACCGGCGACGATGAGGATCGCGCTATTGACGAAAAGAGCAAACGTGAAGAGGGACAGGGTCAGCTCAATGATCGAATACTTCATGCAGCCGCGAATCGCATGAATACTCGGTCTATACTCGACCTCTCCGCCAGTACTCCCTATGCAGACAGAAGGATCTACGTAGCCTTGAGTGACATCGAAATCCTTTAACCGCGACTGGACAACTCCACTTCCGAGAAACATGGAGTGAGGCATGACGGTAGCACCGAGAATGCCGCAGCTTTGATAGAGGCTATCATTCGAGAATTAGCATTAAATATCAGGAGCAGAATATGCCGGGGTAGCTTCTCACCCTTTGGATTGCACTATCGCAGACGATGGCAGGTAACCCCGAAAGACGTCCCCAATGGACTGGTGTTTGATGAGGGAGAGTTGAATACAGAAGCAGATCACCACCCCAAGGACCAAGGCTGTGACGAAAAGCTCAAACAGACGTAGTCCCCACATCGCGCCATTGGGTCTGTAGAAGATGAGAATGAACAGGACATCGGCGAGAGTAATGGCGCATCCAGCGACCAGAGGGATCTTGAGTAAGAGATTGAGAGCGATGGCGGACCCCACAACCTGGGCAGACATTAGCCTTGCAACGGAAAATCCCCAGGACTAGATGGAGCTTACTTCTGCAATATCGGTGGCAACAATTGCAGATTCAGAGAATACGTAGAGGATGACGACGAGCCATTTGGGTAGATGTTCTCGACAATTCTCGGCGAGGTTCAGCCCCGTCACGGTGCCCAGTTTGATACACAATGACTGCAGGAAAATGGCAAAGAGATTGGACAGCAGAACAATAAATAGTAAAGCATATCGGAATTCGGCGCCGGCAGCGATATCAGTCGCATAGTTTCCGGGATCAATGTAAGCTACGGCGATCAAGAAACCGGGCCCAATGAAGCGGGAGAACTTGACAATGGACTGGGCCATGCGTACGAAGAGAGAAGACGTAAAGGTCGTAAAAGATCGGCGAGGTGGTCTGTTGTCCCCGGGTGATTCACACCCCGGGGTCGCAGTGACCACTTCGCCTGGGGTCTTCTTCTCGATCTCGGCTCCGTTGTCGTCTTGCTCGGGTCGTTGCGATGGCATGGCTGCAATTCCTTCCCCCGGAGCGCCTCCCAAGCCTGAAGCATGTCTCCTGTGTACCTTGGAGTTGGCGATCCCGTTGAAATCGTTTCGGGTAGTCAAGTCTCCATTCAGGGCGGGGGGATTTTGATTCCACCCGGGATGTTCGAGCGTGTCGTCGGTGCGGGAGGGGCAGTTCATGGCGGATTCGAATGGGCGAAGCCTTAGCGGTAGTCCTGGGGCATAAGAGATGGAGTGGGCAGGAAGATTGCTCGTCGTCGTTTAATCGTGATGGAGAATTTGTTGGCCTGGGAGAGAACCTTGTGGGGGCCTCACCTTGACGCTTACCGAAACCGCCCGATTGTGTCGACGATCGCTGCAGTGAAGGACTGTACAGTGGTGAGATCAAGACGCGATGAGTCAATTGTCATGAAACCCCGTTATGAAGTCCAGGTCGCGGCATTGAGATGCGAGAGGAGGGAGATACAGAACGAGTGCCAGAGGTAGAAGAAGGTGGAAGACATGCCCATCAGGGTACCATGACGGCATTCGCTGTTCTCGGGAGGAACCCGAAAACGCCCTATCATGATGCAGTGGGAGGACGTCAAAATGACCCAAATGAGGGGAAATCGAATTAAAATTCATATCTCAAGAATATTGAAGAGAATATATGTCTAGAAAGAAGGGAGTATATCGATAGAGCCCACCCCCACGATCCAAGAAATTGACAGAGAGGATCTGCCTTGGCGGGGGGCAGATCTTGGTAGAGACGGATGCGTCCACTACTCAATACTAAATACGGAATTCCATGCAACAATCCGAGAGTCTGTAGATATTTCTCCCGACGATAACCAATGCACCACGTCACAGGGCTGCTGTCTTTGTTGTCAGATCTGATAGCAAGCAAAGACAGACAATAAGACCGATCATTCGATGGATAAATTGCAGAGTATGCGACTGCAATGCGGCCGTCGTTCTCCGAGGCGGGTTGCCCCCAGCAACGTCGATGACGGCGCTCTGTTTACATGCCGTGGGCTCCTCCACTCCAGACAGACTGCGATCATTCCTCCGCAACGGCCTAGACGGCGTCCTTTAGTCGATCTTTAGCCTGAGGGCGATGCAGGTTGGCCCTCTTCAAATGTCCGGTATGCCCTCCAGTCATCGACTCTCGTGATCGGTCACTTTTTTCTTCCTCTTTCTCCTTCGGCTTCGCTCTTCTCCATCGCATCTCCTTGTCTCTGTCGTCCCTTTCAATGTCTTTGGCCTCTCGCGAAGATATCCCGTTCTGCTTTTGCTGTTGTTAATCGCTCTGTTGTCTGCTCTTTCTGTTGTCCTCTCGCATCGCTCGTCCTTGCATTGATTGTCGTTGCATCGAGCTCGTCTCCCCGTACGTCTTCCTGTACCTGCCCGTCTCCATATCTCCATTGTCCCATGTCTCACTCTTTAATTCCTGGCTTCCTCACTAATTGTACTCATAGTTTCAGGTTAAAGGCTTAGAGATGGCTCCCAACATGCAAGCTCCCGCCATTTTCGACGACGCTACCCGGCTCCCTCCCAAACCCTCCGTCTTTAAAGCGTTCCTCTCCTCCTCCAAGACCCATCGCAGGAACCTTTCCACCGATGATGCCGCCTCCTCGAAGGCATCCCATAAAAGCCAGCCTTCAGAAAGCTCTTCCATATCTCCCATCGACCAAGCCTATGCTACCCTGAACCAACAGCCTCTGGCGGAAATCGCCCCCAATCGCGATGGTCCATATCCTGCCCCTACCCAGCAAAAGAAAGGAGGCCTACACAAAAAGACCAAAAGCGCAGTCTCCCTCAAGTCGCTGAGGAACTACATGGAACGGAAAGAGCAAAAACCAGAGGAACCCACCCAGGAGACCGCCGACATGAAACCGAAGAAGGCCAAGTCGGCCAACAGTCTCTCAGCCATTCTGAAACGCTCTCAGCGAGGACGGAAGGGTGACGGCTCAAAGGACGGTCGCGACAAGGAAAACCGCAGTCCGACCGACATCGTCGATAGCATGCCTTCCCCCCTCTGGGGTCCATACACACCAGAGCCTTTCAGCGACCAACAAGCCACGCCATATTCTCACAACAGGCGCAGGACCCTGCAGGAGGAAGTGTCCCTCTATACTCCCAAAGGGTATGGTCCGGACCAACAACGTAATTTCTATGACTACCATCAGCCTTCCCTCACAAACCAAGCTGCGGCCAAGCCACGCCCGAAATCCGATGTCTTCTCAGGGAATCGGAAAGTAAAGGACTTCTTTGGCCCTCTGCAGAATATTTCTCTGGAGAGGTTGTCGATTGTGGATCAACCTGACACTTCTTCGTCGAAGACGCGAGGACGACCTCGAGGCATGTCGAAACCGGAACACCGCCCACAACTCGAGCAAAGACAGGAAGAAAGCCCTAAAAGGGTCTCCCGCGTTCAAGCGGCCATTTCGGCATTCAACGCAAAAGAACGGGAAGCGGAGTTGAACAAGAAACTGAACTCGAAAGATCTCGAGAGCGAGTTCGAAAGACTTCTGGTCAGTACCCATGGTGGACGGCGACGGAGCCTGGAACTAACGGAGTAACAGGATGCGAGGAACATCCCTCATAATATGAGAGATAAGATGCGATCACTAGACACGAACATCAAGGCAGATTTTATTCAAAAGGATCGAGCAGAGAGTACTCCACTCAGTGCCGAGCCAACCGCCACCACGTTTGCCAACGATAGCACGGGCCGACGTGGACGCCGCAAAGACCAAAAGGATGACCAGCAAAGTCAGGATGGGAAAGGCTCGCGGTCTCGGTCCAGGAGTCGGGGTTTTACCTTTTCCAAGCGCACGTCCTCTCCCACAAAGAAGCAGCGGCCTGAAATCGGGATCTCATATCGGCGTCCCAAATCTGCTGATCTCTCCCAGCCGGCAGGTCTCTCGAAAATACTGACCCCGGCGACATCCACGACGTCTCTATCTGCGACAGCGTGCCGTGATACCGCCGCGGATCCTTCAGATTTTGTTCATTACCTGAGAGAGATTCAAAAGCCGGAGATGATCGAAATAGGCAAGATGCATAAACTTCGGATCCTCCTGCGAAACGAGACCGTCAGCTGGGTTGACACTTTCATTGCGGACGGGGGAATGGATGAGATTGTACAGTTAATTTACAGGATCATGAAGGTTGAATGGAGGTACGTCTGTGATCGTCACCAGAGGGAGATACACTAACACCTCTCTAGGGAAGAACATGAGGACAATCTGCTGCACGAGACCTTGCTGTGTTTGAAAGCACTCTGCACGACTTCAACTGCGTTACAGGGTCTCACTGCTATCGAATCCGAGCTCTTCCCGGCCTTGCTGAAGATGCTGTTTGACGAGGAAAGGAAAGGGCCAAGCGAGTTTACTACGCGCGGTATCATTATCAACCTGATTTTCACCCAACTCTCCTTTGCAACTTCCGACAGGGATGCAGCGTCGCGTGCTGCTCGGATCCTTTCCTATCTGCGAGACCCTTCACCACCGGAGGAGAACCAGCCGTTGTCTTTCATAGCCAATATCTACCAGTCGCGGCCGTATCGGGTGTGGTGCAAAGAAGTCACGAATGTTACAAAAGAGGTCTTCTGGATATTCCTGCACCACTTGAACGTGATACCGCTCGTGAAGAACGAAAAGTCCGCTTCAGAATCCTTCCGGGACCGCCATTTCCCAACTCCCCGGCCTCCAGTTCCAGCTGCACCTTACGTTGGTGGGGTCGAATGGGATGCCACCAACTATCTTGCTGCTCATTTGGATCTCCTGAATGGACTCATTGCGTCCCTGCCGTCGGCCGAAGAGCGGAACCAGCTACGGACAGAGCTCAGAGCTTCCGGATTCGAAAAAGTTATGGGCGGGAGCTTGAGAACCTGCAAAGAGAAGTTCTACGGCTCGGTCCATGATTGCCTGCGCACCTGGGTGGCTGCCGCTGTGGAAGACGGATGGCCCTACCTGGCAGTGCGTGAAGGTCCACCGCGTCCGGAGCCTAAGTCGCCCACCAAGTCGCCCACCAAAGGCGGTAGTCCGAAGAAGGGCCTTCTTGATGAAAAGCCTCCTAGACTGGAGCTTGCGCTGGACCCTCCTGCTAGCAACCGAGTGCCTCGAACCGAAGTTGGCAATTGGCTGTAGCTGGCTCTGGACGCGCTGATTCAACCTTTGCCTTCAATCCGTACATCAATATGGTCTCTACCGATGTTGCGGCGTTTCCTTCCTACCTGTTTTTCTACTTCATTTCCAGATTACTTACGTTCTCTTACAGTTTTGGGATATTGAGGGCCGGCGTTGGTATTTTCTGGGCGTTCTGGGATGCATTTCTCCGTTGACTAACGGACATGGCGAGATGATTTAATGAAGGAATGGGCCCTTACACGACGAGTTTTGACGTTATCGCAGGTGCATGTCAGACAGCGATCCTTTTCCTTTGCGCCGACCGCCGTGTCGTAGCTCCGCCTTCCTTGACACGATGAATGACTGATGTCCCACATTGTAGTTAACCAGACCGACAGTTGATTTTAAGCATGATTGCCAGTTTAATCTTTTCTTGCAGATCCTAAGATAGTGTACAATATGCACCGACAGGAAAGAAAGGAGAGCGGGAAGCTCTGCCTCTGGTATCATATATCTCTTGCCAATAAAACTCCGCATGCATAGGCGCTTCTATGGATATCTCTAACTGATCATTCCTTGGTACTGTCATCCGATTTGGCGACGGGTCGTGGCGGCTGGGGAGTCGAAAATGCGCCTTTGACGCCTGTGAAGAACGTTTTCCGGATCTGCGACAGCGTCAGTCAGTAATGTACACTCCATAAGCCGTATATCGTTGCGCGGAAGACTCTTACCTCATCGAACGGACTACCCCGTTCATCCCACTCCATAAACAGCAACGCATAAACGAGAACGACTACTCGCATCAAAAATATCAGCACACCGAATCCAGTCACAGCACGTCGTTCTACCATCAAGAGTGTATCTTACATCCAATCGCAGTCCACTGAACCAGCTTCGTCGCCTTGGTCCACTTCGGACGGGCGAACTTGAGCGCCGCGCGACGGCGGTACTTTCGCTCGAGGCGGAATTGGTGTTTGGGGGAGAGCTTGGACATATCTGGGGGCCATTGCCGCTTGGGTTTATACGGGCTGTAGTATTCGCCTTCGAGGGGCGGGTGCGTGGCGGACGTGTTGGGGTTGTTGGAGCTGAGACGGAATGGGGAGGAGAGAGCTGCGGGTGTGTGAGAGAATAGTCGCGTCGATGTCGATGTTGGAGCCAGAGACGAGGGAGTCTGGTTATGGGGTTGGTTGTTAGTTTGGCTGCTCTGTCGAAGGGACTGCGTTAGCGGTTGGAGGACGTACGTGCGATGCTTGGAGGGATGTCCATGGGGCGAAGTATTGGGATATGGACGTGGAGGAGAGGATGGAGGGAGTCCTCCGCGGGAGAAGAGTTCGAAACATTTGGATATTGTATCTGCTTGTGCAGCCAAATATATGTATAGACTGGTGGTGGTGGATAGAGTTGAGGACGGAGAAAAAGCTTCCCCGGTAAGCGTGGAGTTCCGCCGCCAAGACTGTTCCGCCAGAGAGATCGGTTGATTTAGAGCATGTCGGGCTCTACGGAATACGCTATTGATCCTCTGTCTCTAAGGATTTGTGCAGTGTTTATAATATAATGTATTTGTATAATTGAATTTGGTCTGATGTCTGGTTGCATGCAACATGTATGCGCGATATGTCTGGAAGCTAGACTGAAATATACATTCGGACTGTTCACCTCATCTGTGCCGAAACTAGGTAAACGTTTCCTCCCCAGAGTATTATGCCTCGGAACTATATACCGACGATGATACACCTGAATGCCGCAGTGATAGAGACCGGCACTCCGGTCCTTGAACGGCTAAACAGCAATGGCTTGAATGGCCGTAGACGCTGTATATCGGGTGCTCCAATCAACTCCTCTCAGAACAGGAAGACAAAACGATCCTGCGTCATTATCACAAGATCGAAACTACGCCTAGTATGCGGTCTTCACATGAAACTGGCGAGGCAATCGGGAATCCCGTGACTTTCCCCCTCTGACCCGGAACAACGATGATGCGGGAACCTCGGTACTTTCACAGGTCGGGGGCAACCATTATTTATTACTGACAGCATCGTCTCCACGGGGTCACTCGCCCAGACAATATTCTTAAAGAAACTCCTTTCTCCCTCTTTCTCTCTTCCCTCTCTCCACGTTCTATCCCCGTGTTTGAAGACTATTCATCTTGTTACGCCTGTCGTCTTCCTGTTGTTCTATACCCATCCCGTTGACGTCATACTATAACCATCATGTCTTCTGGTAAGCCACACTCCTGCTAATCACTGGGACTCGAATGAAGTCTGACTGACTGTTGATAGCCCAGCAACGTCTCACTCAGGTCGCCTCCCACTTCGGCGCCGGCGGCAAGAAGGGTGTCGCCGCCGTCACCGAGAAGCACCCCGATGATATTGTCGTGACTTGTGCCCTGCGTACTGCTCTCACCAAGGGTGGTAAGGGTGGCTTCAAGGACACTGCCGCTGCGGATCTGCTTGCCGGTGTTTTCAAGGGCGTCATCGAGCGCAGTGGAATCGACCCCAAGCTCGTCGATGATGTTGCCGTCGGTTCCGTCCTCGCCCCTGGTGGTGGTGCCACCGAGTTCCGTGCTGCTGCTCTCGTGGCTGGTTTCCCCGAGACTACTGCCGTCAAGAGTCTGAACCGTCAGTGCTCCAGTGGTCTGCAGGCCATTGTGGACATTGCCAACGCGATCAACTCTGGTATGATCGACGTCGGTATCGGTGCTGGTGTTGAGAGCATGTCCTCTCAGTATGGGTACGTTTCGGTAATCCTTGCGTGGTTTTGGATTTTTACTAACAATGTATCAGCCCTGGTGCCGTTACTGAGTTCTCCGAGCTCCTCGAAAACCACATGGAGGCTGCCAACTGCAAGGTGCCCATGGGCGTCTTGTCCGAGCAGATGGCCAAGGACCGCAACGTCACCCGCGCTGCTCAGGATGCCTTCGCCGCTGCGTCCTACCAGAAGGCTGTCAAGGCCCAGAAGGCCGGCCTCTTCAACGAGGAGATCTACCCCCTTCAGGTCAAGTGGACCGACCCCAAGTCCGGCGAGGAGAAGACCATCACCGTGAAGGCCGACGATGGCATCCGTGACGGCATCACCCCCGAGTCCCTGGGCAAGATCCGCCCCGCGTTCGCCAAGGACGGCTCCATCCACGCCGGTAACGCTTCTCAGATCTCCGACGGTGCCGCCGCGGTCCTCCTGATGAAGCGTTCCACTGCTGAGCGACTCGGCCAGAAGATCCTGGGCAAGTACGTTGCCGCCAGTGTGGTCGGTGTGAAGCCCCTCCTCATGGGTGTTGGTCCCTGGAAGGCCATCCCCGTGGCCCTCGAGAAGGCTGGCATCACCAAGGACGATGTTGACATCTATGAGATCAACGAGGCCTTTGCCTCCCAGTGCGTGTGGTGTGTCAACGAGCTGGGCCTGCCCCAGGAGAAGATCAACCCCAAGGGCGGCGCCATCGCCTTCGGCCACCCTCTCGGCTGCACCGGTGCCCGTCAGATCAGCACGCTGATGACGGAGCTGCAGCGCACCAACAAGAAGATCGGTGTGACTAGCATGTGCGTTGGTACCGGTATGGGCATGGCTGCCGTCTGGGTTCGCGAGTAGAGGATGGCTCGCTGGCTTAAAAACCTTTCACTCTTGTCTTATTTATGTTGTTTTCTATTGTACAGCGATCTTATACATGGGACGGGTTTTCAATTGTATTTGCATACTTGTCAGAATACCAAGGGAGCAGGAGACTTTCTGAATTGAGAAGATGCCTGTAGTGATCAAGCCGAGTTCCATTCGTAGTTTATCTAGCCGTCGTCCATCTAAGCTCAGCTTGCAGAAACTAAATCTTCGTCCGGAACTGCTTGAATGCATCAAACACGTTCATGCCTTGCTCCACCGCCTCCTTGACCTTGTCATCCATAGCCACCAGTTTCGGCATGACCTCCAGTACCTGATCCAGAAGACCGCGCGGGATCGCAACCACGCCTTCCAGCGGGTCACAGAAAATGATATCACCCTGGAGTAACTAGTATCAGAAGCCCGGTCAAATAATCCCTAGATCGATTGAAACACACCGGAGAGACAGTCACACCACCAAGCGAAACAGGCACATTCCGCGCCCCGGGTTTCGCTTCCGCACCGGTACCAACCGTCGACGTCCCATAAGCCCAAACCTGCAGTCCCAGTTTTTCATTAGACAAACCAACACCTCCTAGGGACGCTAGGGGATTTAGACAAACCGGAAGTTGACAAGCATTGATCTCCGCGAGATCTCGCACGCGGCCATTGACGACGGCGCCTTTCACGCCGAGCGTCTTCATGCGCACCGCCATGATGCCGCCCAGAACAGCGCAGTACTGGCCCTCGGGCTGTTCTATCACGGCGATGGTCCCTGGCTCGGCCCAGTCGACCCAGTGCGTGCCGGCTGGGAAGCCGTGGGCGTCGGCGGGCGCGGCGGTCTCCGGGACGGGGTCATTCTTTGCGATGAATTTGACGGTCGAGGCGGGTGCGATGATTTTGGGTGCGGCGGCATTTCGGCCGATGGTGGGGGAGAAGGGGACTGTCGTAGTTAGGGATGCATGCATGTATGTATGTATAGAGCTGGGCCTAGAAACCGCACCAAAGTCTGCGAGATGGCCTGCTCGCGGGGCAGCGCCCTCGGGGGTCTTTTGGAGTTTGAGTAGAGCGTCGGAGATCTGTATGGTGGGAACTTAGCGAGCCATGATGTGGGCGAGGAGTATAGCGAGGTCTGCCGTACGTCACATGCGGAGAAGTTCTGGAGCGCGTTCAGCTTTTCTTGCAGGAAGGTCGTCATGGTGCGTCTTGTGAGTGTAGTCCAAGGCAAACCAATCAATGCACTATGGGAAAGGAGTCCAGTAGACGTTCGGAGGGCTCTTGGGATGGTCCTGGGCAGAATATCCATGCGTTGCGATACTCGGTATGGTTGGTGCGGGGGGATTCGGAGGAGCGGAGGCTAGTACAATGGGAACTATAATAGTATGGATATCAGGTGTTGAGTAGAATTGAGATCAACAATCAGATCTGTTTTTGTTGTTCAGATCAGATTGATTGATCGAATATACTGCAGTGGTGAATAGTCCAGAACCGGAGCATCCCGTGAGACGACAAATAACCGAGGATGTGGTGTTGACATCATTTCAGGAACGGGAGGCTTGATAGTACCCAACATGTTCCTTGCTGCATGCATCCACCTGTTAGGGGCGAATACGACAATAGACTTACAGCACGTTGACTTTATTTGAGAGCATTCTCTAGTTGCTGTTCTAGTATACAGTCGTGGTGGTCCTTGATATAAAGGTACTCTGCTGGGGAACAAGTACATACCTCCCGTCGTGAACCAGTCAACTGATTGCCATTATCTCCGTCATCTTGGTGGAACAGCCACATAGATCGCCTGTGACTCTGATAAATGTTTACAAATCCAAACTGATTAATCCTTAATTCTATAGATAGTTGCGTCTTGGAGGGAGGGCCGAGACAGGCCCTCATTAGTCAGCCCTTCATACCCACGAACTGCTCTTATTGGGCCTCGTGCTTTTCTCCGGATATTATCCGGCTTGTAGCCACCGAGTCCACAGTATAAGACTGTAGAATCTAGACATCCTCTCTAATTTCCCGTCTACGGTCATAGGAATTCTCGCCTATACTCTTCATCATGGCTCCTGTACCCGCCACCTTCACCGCCGATCAACTGGAGCAGTATCTCCAGCGCATTGGATATGCCAACGATGCCATTGCCACGGGAGATCCCCGCCTGGATCGTCTTCGGCACGCCGTCGTTCAAAGCCCCCTGGGGGCTCTGACGGAATTGCAGCGACGACATCTCGGGGCCATACCGTGGGGAAATTCGGCGCTCCATTACTCTACCCACCATTCCATCTCAACTCACCCCACCTGCGTCTTTGAGAAATTGGTCACCCGTCGTTTGGATGGCTATTGTATGGAGAACACCAACCTCTTCTATATCGTTCTATGCTCCCTGGGATACCAGGTGTACCCGACTGGTGGCCGAGTGAGCGGTGCGCTTGCAACTGGGGATCCGACCAACGACACTTACATAAACCTGTACGTATCAATCGAGACATCGCTTCGTGAGACGTGGATAAGTTAAAGACCTGGTCGACTGATGAGACACGTAGGAGTCATATGGTTCTCATCGTGACCATAGCCAACCAGAAATATATGGTACGTCTCCGAGCCAATGTCCGGCGAAGGTTCAGCTTCTCATCAGAAAACCCTAGGTCGACGTGGGCTTCGGCCGCAACGGGCCTACCAGTCCGCTACCACTGCAGGAAGATGCCTCTGCGACGTTGATTGCCCCCGACGAGATGCGCTTAATCAAGACCAGCCTCGCTGAGTGTGTAGATCAATCTCAGAAGCTGTGGGTCTACCAGGCCCGGACTCCTGGCGGTCCTTGGATCCCCAACTATTCGTTCTCCGAGATGGAATTCCTGCCGCAGGACTTCAGCATGATGAACTTCTACACCAGCCAGAGCCGCTCGAGCTGGTTCACCCAGCGGCTGGTGTGCACGCGGGTGATCTTGGACGATCAGTTAGAACCTGTCGGGATCTACATTCTGTCAGGAACAGAAGTCAAGAAGCTGCTCCGTGGGGAGACGGAAGTTGTGGCGACGTTTAAGACGGAAGACGATAGAGTTCGCGCAATGGCTGAATACTTCGGCATGCATTTCCATGAACATGAGATCCAGGGAGTCCGCGGGTTACCGTCTCAGATCAAATAGCATTGCAACTGGACCACTGTGTCGCCAATCATGCTTCTTTGAATATATATGTACTGGTACATAGCGTATAGATAGAGAAATTTCTTTTCTTCGAACGGAAGCATGGATATTGATCTAAAAAACTGTAGGCGAACATAATAAGGAGACATAATAGACAATTGCACCGGACTTAAAAAATCCGTTTCTCGAGCTGGAAGACCGTCAGCGTTTATTCTAAAAACGGGGAAATCCAGTCTGTAACCTACCTTCCACGGATTGCTGACTTCGAAACCCTTGGGCGCCTCGGCGTTGGCGGACTGACCTCGTGGGGTACCCGTGATTCTCAGATCTCTCTCCATCACTGTTGGCGTTGCGTTAGCGACTGGGCATGCTAGGTTGAAGAGGGTATTCAGCGCGGATTGTCCGATCGGTCACATACTTTGCTGTGAGAGGGTTAGCCAAATCGCCCAGTTTGACGGGGTACACTGTCAAGAAACTTACTCTATCCCACAGGTCCCGGTTCCAACGCGCCTTCTTTCCGTCGTTCGAGAAGTACTTGACGGCAGTAAGACCAACACCAGTCACACCAAACATCTGCATTATCAGACCGTCGTCAGTGAGGGAAATCGATTGGCCAAACAGGAGAAGGGAGTCGCACGGTGATCATAATCCCGTAGGGGAGCAGAGCCTCGAAAGGAACACCCATCTTGAGCAATTGATTGCGTGAAACGGGGGAGAGACGAAGTGAAGGGAGAAAGTCAGCCGTGAAGACGGAGGAGGTGCGGTCGATGATTCTCTGGTGGCCGCGGGAATCCGTCGTCGAGGTCTGGAGGCTGACCTAAAACAGTTTAGCGGGGTCGGGGGGCTCCAGCCGGCTGACTCAGCGGCGGCCGTCTATCAACCTCGCGGGTAGGAGAAGGGGCAAGAGGCCGCTGCCGGTTGCTCTCGATGTTCAATAGTTCTTCGCACGGCGTCTCCGCTGCTCATCGACGCGTTGGATCTCGTTCTGACTAGTGTGTCTGACCCGCTGGTCCGTGCTGTACGGCTTCCATTGCCTTATTCTACGCGTTGGTTACCATTCTCGTCTGAAATACCACATTTCGAGCTTCCCAGCTGGTGGGTTTTCCCCTTTCTTCTCCCGCTGGCTTGCCTTGCGCTCCGGATCGCTAACGGTTATCTATCGGTTACAGTGTCATCCGATTGCGCGGTCGTTGTCGGATCATCTGCCGCCGCGGACCTTTGTTCTGTTTCCCCGATGCCCGTTACATGCGGCGCCAGATGATCGTCTACCTTAGCGGGGGAGCCTGAATAGCCTCAACTGTCCGGCTACTTTTTGTCACGTCGACCCCGAACTCCTCGAAGCGATCGATAGCTTCTCAAACTGGCGACTTCAGTGACCTATACCATGCCGGCAACCGTGCCGCCGGCCAACGACGATACAGAGATGAGACCCCCGGCGGATGCGGTTGACAGTGATCAGGATGCGGAAGGGGAGGAAGAAACCGACCTATATCAGATGGATCAGCAGCTCCAGGATGCGGTGCACCGGGCATACTCCGGTGAAGTGGCCGAAGAAGCTGCCAACGCCGCCAACACCGCTGACGACGAGGATCTGGACGCCGAGGGGGAACCCGATATTGAACTAGACCTGGCTGGGGAAAATGTGGACGCCCAGCCTGTCGGCGCTGTTAAAGTGCCGGAGGACGCGCCAACCGTTGATAATGAAGATGACCCGGCGTTTGAACACCACAGCGATAGCGAACAAGAGGCGTCAGGGTCCTCATCCAGCAGTCAGGAATCAGATGAGGAATGGGAAGGGGAAAGCAACGATCGCGAAGATGCAGAGGGCGATAACAACACTGTCCGTGGCTACTGCATGTGAGTATCTCATCTTATTTATCCGTGTCCCTCTCAACCTTCCCTTTTTATGCTTACCAGGGTCGATCTCACTTGATTTCATTTTTACGGAATGCTGACAATGTCAAACGTAGATTCTGCGGCCAAGATGAAGACAATGACCCAAGTGAAGAGTTTGAAGAGTATCTGACATGTGCGGTCTGCGGCGATCACTGTATGTTGCCGCCCCATCAAATAATGGTTTAGTAAAGCCTAGAATCTCGTTATGCTGACTCAACAACCAAACAGCGCATCGACAATGTGCCCGCGAGCAGAACGCACTAAACGAGGCCGAAGGTATGTGTTAATAATGAATCCATTTCGGACCTTAGACTGATTTTCATCCAGAGGCAAACCCGTGGAGATGTCCCACTTGCGTGAGAGAGAAGCTCGAGCCCAGTCCGGCAGGAACCAGTTCCTCGCAACGGAAATCAATTCAAAAGAACATGCAGAAGGAACTTCTTCCAGCACACACGGGAGATGAGACTTCAGGGTTCCATTCTATTTTCAACACAATAAACCCCGTGGACGATCTTCTACACAGTTCGCGATCCCTACGAAAAAGGAAAACCCTATCGGCAGACATACAGGAACAGACTCCAGTGCTTCGCAAACGCCAGAGACAGACTCCTTTGCGATCCGAACGAAGTGTCTCGAGGGATCAACTAGGTGATTCGACGGACCCTCTGTCCCCTGTCCGGACTCGTTCTCGTCGCACTCGCGCAGGCGAGAAGGAAAATTGCCGGGTAGTACTGAAACAATTTGGAAGACTTGTGCTGGCTTTCCAGCTTAACGAGACCAAGATGTCCAAGATCCTTAATTCGCGCGCTCGACCACTACAAACCCGGAATAACAAAAAGACCCTTAAAGCACCAACGTCCGTGATTCGCGACGCCCCTGCTCATTTCGCACCCATCACACCCGCGACCTACATGTCTCCATTTTACTCTTTCCATGACCGCGAGACCGACGAGTCCAAATCGAAGCCGTATGGCGGAATTCTATCCGAAGCCGATGCTGACACCTCTAAGACCCTGCCGATGCATGCCGATCGGGAGAAATTTGAGATAGCCCGGCATAAAGCAGAGGAAGAATGGCAAAGGCGAGTCATGGAGGCTGAAAGCGGCGGAGAGCCCGTCCAGCATGCTTCCCAGAAGGTCTCCGGCCCGCCGTCCCGGATCAAGTACATCAACTTTGGTGGCTACGAAATCGAGACGTGGTATGCGGCACCATATCCCGAAGAATACAGTCGCAATCGCGTGCTATACATCTGTGAATTCTGCCTGAAATACATGAACTCAGACTACGTGGCATGGCGACATAAGCTTAAGTGCCCCGCAAAACATCCCCCAGGAGATGAAATTTACCGTGATGGCTCGATTTCAATCTTCGAGGTTGATGGGCGCAAAAACCCCGTATACTGTCAGAACTTGTGCTTGCTTGCAAAGCTCTTTCTGGGCTCCAAGACTCTCTACTATGACGTTGAGCCATTTCTCTTCTACGTTATGACCGAGTTCGACGACCTTGGCTGTCACTTTGTTGGATATTTCAGCAAAGAGAAGCGACCAAGCTCCGCGAATAACGTTTCCTGCATTCTCACTCTGCCGATTCACCAACGAAAAGGCTACGGAAACCTCCTCATCGACTTCTCCTATCTACTTACACGCATTGAAGGGAAGACTGGCTCACCAGAGAAGCCCCTTTCAGATATGGGATTGGTTTCTTACCGAAATTACTGGAGGCTCATCCTGTCATATCAGCTACGGAACCAGAAAACGCCGGTCAGTATTGCAGAGCTCTCGGATCGAACGGGTATGACGGCAGACGACATCGTATCTGGCCTTGAAGCGTTGCGCGCCCTTGTTCGTGATCCAGTGACAAAGACTTACGCGTTACGTCTTGACTACAAATACTTCGAAGAGTGTATACAGAGCTGGGAAAGCAAGGGCTATGTGACGCTGAACCCCGACGCTTTAGTCTGGACTCCATATATTATGGGTCGTAGCAACCAGTCGCAGTTCGACAGGGCACCGCTTCATACTGTCGCCCCGCGTGAGGGCATGGAGGAGGAAGACGAAGACGTGAAAGAGTCTAGTAACGAAGAGGACCTTCAAGATCTTGATGCACTGAAGGTGAATGGCCATGCTCGTCCCACGGTCAATGGTAACCCTCATTCGGATGGGATTCCCCATGAGCCTGCTGGGCCTCCTTCGACGAACCTCCTCACCAGTGCTCATGGCCTCCATCATCAACACGAGTCCACAGCGACTACCGAACAAAACCCTACAACTGATGTTCCTGCCTGGCGATTTGAAATATGGCCGCCTGTTCAAGCACCTGTTTTCAAACGAAAACCAGGACGACCTTTTGGCAGCAAATCTTCGCACAACAAAGGCATCTCGATCACCCCAACAACTGCACGAACCAGTGGTCGCAATACCCCAAGACGATCTTCCACGTTAGCGTCTGTCACGCCAACGGCCAATCCACCAAGCGTACGGCGTGGCCGCAGTGCAATGTCAATAGATTCGCCTGCCATGGAGCCAACGAGCGTCCAGAGTAATGGTGTCGACGCGGAACAGATTCGCCCGCTAGATGACACGGGGCCTTCTACAGGTCAACAAAGCGAAGGCGAAAACCCTGAAATGACGTCTGAGGGCCAAAATGCTGTCGAAGGCGAGGCGGATCTGGGGTATCCTAACGGCACCCGTCGTACTCCCGTTGATGGCAATGGAATTACTGAGGCTCCTGTTACGGAACAACTTACCCCGTCAAAAGGGTATGGCACAGAAAGTGCAGCGAAGCTTAAATCCATGACACAGAAATCTCTCGTGGAGAAGGTACATTTCATTGTCCCTGCAGACGATCATGATGCCTCACATCGCGAGAATGGGGTCGGGGAGAACTCTGTCGGGGTGAATGGAACCGACGCTGATGGAGATGCAGTGATGGGATCCTGAGGTCTGACTTGGAGACAGAAATAGAGGTATGGAGGGAGCAGACATCCTTGCTGCTTTTGTCGGCGTTACGCGTTTTCTTTCTGCGGGATTTTTTTTTTCATTACATGGGATAAATCAGTTTTGATTGCTCTTTGATTTGACATCTCGCTTTTTTTATGCTACAATCAAGCAAGGAGTGGGTGAGGATTCTTGGAGTTCTGGCTGTTGTTATTGTTGCCAACCGGTCTGCACAAGCGAAATCGCGTTGTTGGTCTTTTCTATATCCCTTGAACCACTTCGCGGTGTAGTTTCTTTTCCATGCAATCTTGGGTTCAGCGAGAAGCTCCCTGTGCCTTTCTCTTCTTTTCATTTGGACTGTGTAATCCAGTTAGTTCTCTATAATGTGATGGACATGAACAATGATTGATATTTGCTTTGCACGAATGACATAATGATCTCAGTAGTGTAAGGGAGGTGTTCAGAGTCTTGTGATCGGTAAGGACACTTTGGTCATCCATGGTAAGCCTCGGAGAGGGACTTGGAAGCAGCACATCATAAATAAACTTCCCTTGTTTGCATCACATGTTCAAGAATTACAGGAAGATACTTCTTCGAAGATGGAGAGGGTGTGTGAACCGGAGAAGCCATACTCTGCACGTCGCAGGAGGAAGTTAGGTCTCGGATGCACACGTGATGATGCAGGATTAAGTTGAGATGGGTCAACCTAGCCCTAATGTGTCGACTTCTCCTCCCCCGATGATGATGATGATGATGATGATGATGATGATGATGATGCATGCGTGCATGAGTGCATGCTCTGAGTGGTCCAGTCGTGGGTACGTAGCTTAGTGCCTCCTTGCATGAGGACGATCTATCGATAACGTGTGTGTTGATCTGGTGCGATGAGAGGACGTCGACTGTCGATGTATCATTTCTGACTACGGACGTGGATGGATCCCCTCGTAAACGCTGGAGCTTGACTGGGATGTTATGCGAGGTGGCGATCGAGGTTCCCCTTCCACCTTTATTCCACCTTCATCTGTGGAGTAGGCTTACCTGTTGGACTGGTCTTGTTGACCTCAGGTAGGGCCGGGGGGTTTGAAGGAATTCTAGAGTCAGAAAGCAACGACTGGGACGTTGGCGCATACGGAGTATACATGTTGGCACCCGTTTGGTTGTGAGAATAAGTCCGGAACATAGCCGCGACCTCGAGAAGGAAATCCTCCCTGTGGCTTGTCACATACGGGGTTTGTCCATCGGACGCAGAGTCCTTCCTGGATGCATCGCACGGGAGGCGTTGGTCCGCATCGGGACCTCATGCAGGCAAGAATAAAAGGAAAGAGTGGCGCACGGAAAACGCGGCAACGGACGAGACAGTTGGTGCGCATCTATACGGAGCATGCATCTGCAGCTCCTGGTTAGTCAGGATGCTGGTCTGAACAGGTGTGATAGGTTCCCTTGGGCGATGATGGTGGTGACCATCATGCGGCTTGGATCCTTGGTACTGGGACGGTAACTACTGCACGGGCGAGGAGTGGAATGGGGTATTTTTAGAGGAGCTGGGAACATAGACTGATTACCGAGGAGAGTATCAGAACAGACAGATGAAACACAAGACTGAATTATCTGATTCATGTGGAGGGCGACAGTAATGGCGGTGAGGGAGCCACCGTAGAATTAGCCCCTTTTGAAATGTTCTCCGCTGGTCCATCGCGATAGATCAACCGATTGGGGGTCTCCGCCGTTCGCTATGGCCGGTGCGGTTAGTATGATACGAGGCATTACTAGGAGTATGTTTGGCGTTCGAGAGGTATGATCTGTCAGGATCGTTTCCCCCTTTTGTTTGTATTAGTTTTCTCAGGGGGGGTAAGAAGTATCGATCTCTCAAGTCTGCTACTATTCGAGCATGGGGAGGGATGTTCGATGACGAGATGGCACCCTCATGATCGTCATGTGTTGTCTGATGATGATGCTCGAAATGACAGCGGGATCGACAGAGGCCAATGGCCCCCTAAACCTTGGTGCTGGAAAAGACCATGGAACGGAGGCTGCCACAGACACGGAACCCAATCCCCAGGGCCCAAATAAGCATAATCGTAGCGTAGAATAAGCGCCTGCGAAAGTCTGGTTCACCATGGAGATAGCCGCTGTCACCGGATCCAGGAAATCCAGTGGGCGCATCTTGTTTTCCCGGATTTGCGCGACGGGGTCCGGACTGCAAAGTTCGCCGAACACCTCATCGTGCACCTAGTAGTCGAGAGACAAGACGGGTGGGAACTTGTGGAAAATTTCGAGGGGAAAACATCATCACATCCACAGTAAAAAAAAAAAAAAACAAATTAACCCACTGACACCGTCGGCTTTTTCCCCTTCTTCACGCCACAATGTCGGGAATTTTTCATACTCTCCACCTGCCTAGCCTACTTTAGTCTTGTCAGGATGGTGACATTACCTTCATGTCTTTACGAAACCACCACCGAGGCTTTCCTTCCATACACGTCCCACTGCAGTAAGCCTGTTGGCCCGAAATACCGCCCACTCTTGCACTGGCGGCGGGTTTGGTATGTTTCTGGTATTAGTCGATCCAGTGGGTTTCCGGTATCGTATACAAGGAGCCATTCAGCTTCGTCTGTTGATCAGCGCTTCACAAAGCGGTTGAATTCCTCCCGTAACTTGGTGTACTCCGTACCGACTGCACTGCGAAAACGTGGCATTCTACCGGTTTCTGGTCGTGATGCAGCAAGATTCTCGACGCGCGACACGCATGGTAACATCCGGCCGGATTCTTGCGGACAGACAGGACAGGCGGCGCGATTGAAGAGTCTTTGTGACCAGAGGTTGCTAGAGGCTACTGTCATGGTCCATCTTAGACCCAACCTGACGGGCCCTTTGTCGCATCTGTCTCTTCTCCGTCGCCTCCGAAGAGGTATACTGCAAGCTCTTTATTAAGGGCTTGTGCGAAGGACTCGGTTATAGACCGGCGGCGTTCCCCTCCGTCTCTGATCTCTTTTTACCTTCTTCGAGTGATTCCTCCCTCTCCCCTGGTTGAAACCGGCTTGGATTGCATGTTTTCTGACCGGACTGATCGTCGTCTCCATTACCCTTACAAATCATGGTGTTGGTCAGTGGCTCCCTTGCATAGCCATCAGCCATATATCGCTGATTCTTTGTCGGTCGCTTCTGTTGGCACGAAGGGACGCGACGGCGCGTCATCTTTTCCCTTTTTCTTTTCGTGCTGGGGTACTGACTTGCCTCACCCGATTCATATGGAGAAGTTGCTGGATCCAACCCTGCGAGTCCATTTGGGAATCAACCAGTACAATGGCTGTTGTGGAATGGCTCTGATAATGCTTTTGTGGGCTTTCTTCGCAGGAGGATGCGGCTAGGTGCAGGTTGCCTACTCCGTGTGAACATCCAGGATGTGTATACGTTGGGAGCTGCAGCCTTGAACCGCCCGAACATGGACAAGGGATGGCCTGTGAGATGAGGTGGACGAGGGAAAAAAAAAGGAAAGAGAAAACGTAATTCTCAGCGACGCTTTCGCACGGCGTGATCCAGGGATCCTCGAACGAAGCACGGGAGATCGCGTAGTCCACCCAGATGGCCCAGCACTCCTTCAGTAAGGTTAGCTGTTCATTTTTGAACCCTGTCTAGGCCAGTGAGAAGGAACCATTCATCGCCCTTGACGATCTCTTTCCAAGGGCCCAACTCGTGCATACCAACCGCGCCACAACCCGCTCCGTCAGTCGATTGATCCGATCCCCAAAAGACCACCATCGCGAAGGGATTGTCCCCCTCGTCGGTCCAATTAACCCCCGCAGAACAACGATCTGAAAAGACCGTGTGGAGTACGCAGCCTCAGCAACCTGCATGTCACCTCTGTCCAGTCGATGTGATCTGTCCACCAAACTAGGTCCTGGGACGATGCAGCTAAAAAATAAATAGGCGATTCCGCCAGACCTCGTCACCACGACCGCACTTCACGTTGAAATAGAGCCCGGCTACCCACGACGGTTTCCTGGAATCTGCTGCGCGACAGAGGCGCACACCGAAATTTTTTTTCTCCTCTTTCCACGTAATGTGATCCTCTGGGGTCTCATTTCCCTCTCCATTTTATTTCTGTCGTGGAGCTCGAACATTGTGCGCCAAAGTCGTGGGGCGTACGTCTAGGGCACGGCACTTGCGCATCAAAGGACGGACAGTTCATCGTCGCACGAAACCAGGATAAGGGCGTCGGCGGGATATCCGACCACCGAAAGGAGAGGCGTCGACTCGATAAGATCTGGGATTCAATTGCAGAGGGCGAGAGGAGCGAGACCACACAGACGACGTCTACCCTGTGACACAGCTCACGTTATCCCACCTCCCCCAACTCCAGCAGTACGTCGTGTTTGGGGCACCACAGTCTGACCAGACAGTCAAGACCTTTTCGCACGTCCACCGCTGTCAAGGTCGGACGCCAAATTGCATCGAGGTACATTTCTTGCACGAGAGAACCCATTGCGGGGGAGAAAGGAGTTTATTAATGATCCTCCAGAGCTCAACGGCGCTGGAGTGGGACCTTGGAGCCCTGGTTTCTCGCGCTCGCCGTCGTCCGCCTCCCTTGGGATCGCTCGGGTTGGAACTGGTTGGAACACGGAACCAAGCCTTGGATGACATAAAGAGGGTCTCTGACAGATACATGTAGGTACGGGGGATCTGATATCGGGAGAAATCGATCCACTGATGCCTGTCCCACGGTGAGACTGATACTGACGGTGATGGGTCAGGAGAACGTGGGAGACCACCAAGCGAGAACAAAGGAACGGCGAGGAGACGAGTCAACAAAGGATCTACGAATGAGAGTCGTGCCCTCGGGAGGAACCACTATCAACAAAGGGACGATCAAAGCCGGTGGTCCAAGTAAGTCCACGAGAAAGGGAACTAAGACAGGCAGATGCCGACGGACTAGCTGCCGCTGAAGTCGAGGAGGTCTGGTCTCTGACTGAAGTGGACAGACGAACGCACGGCGCGCCCTTTTCTACGGGACATCGGGAAAGACCCTGCGTGGTGGTCCCCCCCCCTAATACGGGTCTAATTACTTGCATAGCCGGCACTATCTCCGCGTGCACGACGCCAAAACCGTTGCGAACGAGGGGAGTTTGCATGCAAATGGTGTGGCTTGAGCATCAAACGTGGAGGATTTTCTGATTAGCTCGATCCTTCGTCCAGCAAATCGGCCTAGACAAGGTCAATCGGACAGGCTTGGAGCCTTGCGCAGGTGGCCGAAGTTGAATCTCAAATTTGATTGTCAGACTTCCACTTCCATATTTTTCTCTTTCATTCTTTGGCCGTTTTTTTTTTTACTGCCGTTATTTTGCCAATGTGCGCATCATCTCTACGCCGCCACGGTTCCTGTCGGATCGTCAGTACTGATACACCCTTAGCCCGTCTCCTCAACCGTGGTCGACCTCTGGCTGGGAACGACCACTTGACGGCCGAAAAGTGGCCGGCGCAGTGTCTGGTCATGGTACAGCTCCACCGGTAGTCACATCTGCTGGTGATTCAACTCTGGTTCAGCTCTCTGGTGCTGTCTGAAATATTTCCTGCCAAAAACTTTCTCGACCCTAAAGCTTTTTCCGATTAGTATTATTCATTACTGGAGGGACCTTAATTTTTTTTATTACTGTGCGTCAGAGGTCGGTCACAAAGTCACGCTCATCAGAGGCAAAAGGCAAGAAAAGTTGACCCATCATTCAGCTACCGTCTTATCGTTGGGCTGTGCTGTATTCCGCCACCGAGAGGAAGTACTTGAGGTGAATGATTTTTTTTTAATTTTTTTTATTATTTTATTTACTTTCCTTGTCCGTTTTTCTTCTATTTTGGTTAATTTTGTGAATTTCGCCCTTTGAGCTTGAGATTATTGGAGTGGTACACTTATTGGATGAACCAGAATTGACGGTCGGAACAGTGCAATTAACCACGACGTTGAAATATTTTCTCCCCAGTCGGACGACACGAGACAGGCGCATTGGGATTTCCCTCCGATTTTCGTCTCTATAAAATTTCTCCAGCTGAATTTCGCATCTGGTTACATTGAGAAAAAAA
>MSJE01000015.1:0-140046 GCA_001931935.1 Aspergillus aff. floccosus IMV 01167
AAAAAAAAAAAGAAAAGAAAAAGAGAAATAATAATAGAAATAATACTAGCAAAATTTCTCTCATCAAGAAACTGGAAATAAGCCTCGTCCGTGGCTACAATCACTGCCAGATACCTGGTTGACCGGGTTGGAATGTGTATGCCACTCTCGATATATATTCTGCCTTGTCTCTGAAGTAAACGGTGACAGTTAGTCAGAGTTGGCCTTGATCTGACCGTTTGTAGCATACACCCTGTAGTATGTAAGAGTCTTTTATTCTAACTATTCATTTGCATTCCTACGTCTTTTCATGCCAGGCAATGTCCATGTCCCCCCAGACACTGTCCTACTCCACACATTCCAGTAGACCCATTCACTCCAGATCTCCAGTTGTTGCCGTTGAGGCGGGGCATTGAGATATATTAGCTATTTTGTATTAATTCTGACAATCCTTCAACATATAGTAGCACTAGCTTACTCCATCGACTACAAATCAAGGAGTCTCAGCAACGTTATACACCAGCTTTTCCCCACTAACCTTTCCCTCCTTCATCAGTCGCAATCCCTCCAACACCCCCTTCAATCCCTCCCCTCCCACCTTGGGCCGATGCACCTGGATCTTGCCCTCTGCCAGCAATCGCTCTGACAATGCGCAGAACTGCTCCGCAAACTCCTTGTCCTCGGGCTTGGCAGAGAACTCTATATCGCGCATCTTGAATTCTTCGCCAACCGCCGTGTACCCCAGCGTCCAGCGGGCATTTACGTTCTCCCGCTCAATATCAATCTTCAACAGCGCCGCATAATCTCCTCCCTGTGAGGAGATGGCTTCATCACAGTATTTGGCCGTGTCCTCCAGCGAAATGGTATCCAGCACCAGCTTCAACCCATCCTTGGTGTACTCCCGAATGGCCTTGGCCGACTCCGGGTCGCGGTAGTCAAACACCGCCTCCGCCCCAAGCTGCTTGACCGTGTCAAAGTTGTGCGGCGAGCACGTCGCCAGCACCCGGTACCCCGACAGCTTGGCGAACTGGATAGCCAGGGCCCCCGTGGCCGTCGAGCCGCCGTAGATGAGAATCGGCTCCGGCTGCGAGAGCGGGCTGGTCGGCGGAGCCAGCTTCAGATTCTGGTACAGCGCCTGGCCGACGGTCACAATGCCCACCCCCAGCGTGGCCGCCTCTTGGAAGCTCAGCGACTCGGGTATGTGCATCTGGATATCGCCCTTGACCAGGATGTACTCGGCAAAGGTGCCGTCTTCCGGCTGCACCGCGTTGGAGCCGTGGGCAAAACCGCAGATGCGGTCTCCTTTGCGGAAGGGCTTCTTGACGTCTTTGCCGACTTCCTCCACGATTCCGGCGTAGTCACAGCCGACCAGCACCCCTGGGGGAGCGAGGAACTCGATATGCTTCCAGTCCGTGGGGTTGAGAGCTACGCTCACGGTCTTGACCAGGATGTAGTCATCGCGCAGAGCGGGCTTGGGGTGGTCCGTGACTACGGACGCCGTCTGGGGGGCGGTGATCACCACTGCTTTCTGCATGTCGAATATTTGAAACTTGTAGTACTTGTACAACGATTCACCTAGGTATTCTACGGAGTACTGCGGAGTATTTAAGCGGTCTCCAAAGTCTCCGATGCTTACCAATCCACTGACAGGATGAGTAAGCAGGCATAGATTCTCCATCATCGATCGACTGTCGTTTACTAAACTGCTCCAACTCCCAGCCCTAATGACCTGGTACGTCTTGACTTTCTATCACGCCCTGATGCTGAGCCGGCTAAGATGCGCCTGCTGACCTATCACTATCAGACGACCTCTGCCAATCACCTTGTATTCGATCTCGCTGCCAGTCTGATAGATCGAGATGCTGAGCACGGACCAATAATATCCGGCATATAACTATCCTCCAGTCCACTTACTATAGTCCATATACAGACAGGTATACATAATCTGAAGCAATTCGAATTGTATCCCTCAAACGAACAATGACCCCCTCTCCCCGGGAGCGCGTCTCCAGAGCATGCGAACACTGCCGTTCGCGCAAGATCAAATGTAACGGCGAGCATCCATGTAATGCGTGCGCTCGCAACCCAGACCGCTGCGTCTACCGCACAGGACTCATTCGCCAGAGGAAAAGCCGTCAGACCAAGGAGCCTAAGCCTCCAGCAACGCTGTTGCCCGCGACCAAGTCCCCAGGCACGCCGAGTGACCAGCCCCAGCCCCAGCCCGTCCCCATGGACGACCCAGCTCACTATAAACGACAACATGAGCTGAGAGCGGGAATTGGTGTATCCAATCCCAAAACAGGCAATTTTCAATTCTACGGTAAGCTGCGATTCCCGCTGTCGAATTGCTTTAAGTACTGACGGCCCAGGCCCGTCGTCGGGGTTCTGCTTTCTCCAGCGTGTCTACCAACGCATCATGCAGTCCACCCCGAATGAATCGCTGCTGCATCGGCGCAGCTGCTCCATCCCCGACGCCCTGCAGAAATGGGGCATGGAGCGCTTCATGTTTGCCGCCGACTCTGGGCCCGGCGATCCACCCCA
This sequence comes from Aspergillus aff. floccosus IMV 01167, assembly GCA_001931935.1. NCBI lineage: Eukaryota > Fungi > Ascomycota > Eurotiomycetes > Eurotiales > Aspergillaceae > Aspergillus > Aspergillus aff. floccosus IMV 01167. Next base: position 2,521 of record MSJE01000015.1, read on the forward strand.
TGCCTCGTGGCCGGCGGAGGCCTTCCTCCCTCGCGCCTTGGGCGACCACTTCATCGACGCGTACTTCAAGATTATGCACCCGCAGATGCCCGTGCTCGCGCACTCGGAGATCCTCGAGACCTGGGACCAGATGTGGGAGACGCCTGTGCGCGGACGGCCCATCAAGAACAAGGAGATCCTCTTCATGGTCCTGGCCATCGGATCGCGCGTCGTCAACCTCAAAGGCAAGCAGCCTGAGGCCCGTGTCGAGGGTTGGGCCGAGTACTTTTCCAGTCGGGCGTCCGAGGGGCCGATCTTTCTGCAGGAACCCAGCGTAAAGGGGATGCATTTGATGCTGCTGAAAGTGAGCCCTCCCTTTCCTTTTCTTCATCCTTTCGGCCTCCTTACACTCTGACTTTGACTCCAGGCCATGTACTCCCTCCAACTCATGCGCCAAAACGACGCCTATCTCTACCTCGGCCACGCCACGCGCACGGCAATGGTGCTGGGCCTGCACCGCTCGCAGGTCACCGACGGCCGCGAGCCATACATGCACCGCCTGCGCCTCACCTTCTGGACCGTCTTCGTCTTCGAGCGCATCTCATCCGTGTACATGGGCCGGCCGTCCGCACTCTCCGAGAACCAGATCGACACCGCCTACCCGGAAGACCTCGCCTACCACAGCGGCGACCGGTACCACGCGCCATCCGTCGAGTGCGCCTGGGTGCGCGCCATGGCGGAGATCGCCAAGCTGGCCGACCGCGTCTCCATCGACATCTACTCGCCCGCCAGCATCAAGAGCCTCGCCGACATGGCCCGGTGCCACCAGACCAGCATCGAGTGCGACGCCGCCCTGCAGACCATCACGCGCTCGCTGCCGCCTTACCTGCACTTCTTCGACGAGTCCGTCCCCGTCGGCGCCGACTGGCAGGAGATCCAGCGCCTCAGTCTGGGGTTCAGCTACTACGTCGTGCGCATGCTGCTCTACCGCCCCGCGCTCGTTCTCACGACCTTCTTCGCGTCCACCGCCGAGGCCCAGCAGAGCGCCGAGGGGTGCATCGACCTGCGTGCGTGCATCGATGCGTCGACGTCCGCGGCCCGCAACCTCGTCAACCTCGCGTATGATGTGTATTTCCGCCGGTTCCCGGATATCCGCTACGACGGCGCGCTTGCGTCGTTTATTGTCTCCTCGTGCATGACCCTGCTGTATGACGTGCTGAATCTGGGTTCTGACCCCGACCGCGCCCGACAGACATTTGCCGTCGTCGAGCGCGGCATCCGCTGTCTCGATGAGATCGAGCATGTCGGCTACACCACCGGCAAGGCCATGAGCATGGACCTGATGAAGGTCGCCAAGCAGGCCGTGCTGGCTGCTGATCCGGTTGTCGACACGAATCAAGCTTTAGTCGATTCGTTTCCGTGGTTAGAGTATGTTTCCCTCCGTGCTCCCTGGATTTGTGCCTGTACTGACGGGTCTAGTAACTGGACGGGCACCGACACCACCACGTCCATGCCCACGTCGTACGCCTTCCCCGACGCCGCGCTGGCGGGCATCGGCACGCTGGCCGGCGACACGGCCCTGCTGACGGGGTCGGAGGTGAACTACCACTGGCTGGGGAATGGGTTTGATCCGAGCACGATACCGGGGTGTTTATACTAGCACAATAAAGCGGTCATGTCGTATGTCCATATCTATACACGTCTAGTACTACGTATGTGTCTATAGGCAGCTACGCCTGTTTATCCCCACCCCCATCCCCCCCGTACTTGTATCTCCACCCGTGCTCCAAACCCAGCACCCGCCCCGTGACAATCCCCTTGACCGTCAGCGCCGTCACCCACACCGTCAGCACGAGCAGCAGCAGCAGCAGCGCCGTCGACCAGACATCGAACGCGGGCGCATCGAGCAGCTTGCCCAGCTGCACTGCCGAGTTCGCATACACGCCCTGTCCCGCCCACATTTAGCCAGCCATCCACAACAACACAACACGACAACAGGAATGACAAGTGAAGGGAGAATGAAAAAGGGGAAAAAAGGGAAGACTCACCCACGGAAAAATAAGCGACCAACTCGCCAGCGAGAACCGCGTCGCCCGCAGCCCGCCCGGCTGCACTGCCAGCGTATGCACAATACTCACAATAGCAAACGCCCACCAGAACGACGCAAACCCCCAGGACATCAGGCCGGCAAACTGACTAATAAAACCAATAGGCTCCGCCGCGCCCGCAGACAGCAACACACCCTGCGAGCCATACCCCGTAAACGCTCCACCCCGCACCGCCTCCCCGAGCACCTGCAGCGCGAACCCGCCCTGCCCGAACGGCCCGCACAGGATCATATCCTGGAAGACCTTTTCCGGGGCCGGGTAGTCGTGCGAGTAGTGGTCGAGGAGGACGACAGCAGAGAAGGCGAGGGCGAGGGCGAAGCCCGCGCCGGCTTCGAGGTAGCTGACCAGCAGGGCGGGGAGCTGCAGGCGGGCGGAGAGCCGGGCGGAGACGCAGACGACGCCACCGCCGGCAGCGGAGGTAAGCGTCGCGATCACCGGGAGCAGAATGGCGGGCGGGATGCGCTCGATGCCGACGGGCTGCAGCTTGAGCTGCACGTACGGGATGGCTAGCAGCGCCACGACCGATAGGCCGGTGGCCACCCACCAGAGGATGTAGATGGCGAGCGCGGCGCTGCCGCCGTACTGCAGGCTGGCCATCTGGACGATGGAGGTGGCGGTGATGGCGATGCTGGCGAGACAGGAGGTCTCGAGGATGTTGTGGCGCAGCTCATGCGCGACGTGGTGGCGGTAGAGGGCGATGCGGAGGGCGTACGCGATGAGGAAGAGGCCCAGTAGTGCGATTGTGTAGATCCAGACGATCTTCGCGAGGATGGGCAGCGCCCCGAACTGGTAGTGTAACTGGTGTAGGATCGCCGCGATGATGCCCGTGCCCTGGGGGATCAGGAACCACTGCGGGGTGAAGTGCCATATTGCGCGGGCGACGGGATGCGCGGGCGGGGAGTCTTGCATTATGGCATGGATGGTGTGGTACGGGCATGGTGGTGGGTGTATGTATAGTTGAAGGATGTTAAGCGGTGGTGAGTAGGTTGACGTGGTGACGTCATGCATCGCGGACTACGAGGGAAATAAACAGCCAATAATCAAAATCCCGCAAGATGACAGTCGTAAGAACACAAAAATGGCATTCTACCCCTATTCTATTTACTCTCGCTACTCCTAATGTCTGTCTACATACCTGTTTTGATCGGGGACAACCCCTATACCGAGCGAAAAGAGCCTTCCTCCTCCCGCTCCCATGCTTGATTCCAGTATCCAGTGAGAAGTTTTCCGTATGTCGCGTCCTGTTTAACCGTGGTAAGAATGGATAGTTCCCTGGTCCTATGTCGTGGACCAGGGAAAGCAATCGTTAAGGATGCTCCGTGATCGGCTCCTGCGCGTATGGCTGCTGCTTTCTCGCTCTCGCGCGGAAGAACACGCGCTTGGCGAACTTCCACGCCTCGACGCCCGCGAAGAAGAGCACCGCCTCGACGAACACAATGCCCCATTCCCAGGTGATGCCCGTGTGCTTGAACACGTCGTGGTTGATCACGGGGATGTAGATGACCGGGAACGCGGTGATCCAGCCCACCATGATCGACCAGAACAGGAACTTGTTGCGCCACACGTCGTGCATCCACTGCGTGAAGTACTTCTTCGACTTGGGCTGCATGCGGAAGAACGACCGCCGCATGTTGACCATCTCCCACGCGAGGAACAGCGCGAACCACGTCAGACAGACGAAGGTGGTTGCGCGCGCGCGGAACACCAAGTCACACTCTTCAGAGTAGCTGGCGTTGCAGTCCCGGCCTAGATTGCCGTCGCCGAATCCCCACATGCGGATGGAGAACGCCGCCAGACACAACGCTGCTGTCCAGAGACCATACACGATGATGTCCACCATCACCTCCCAGGTGAAGATGCCCGCCTTGCTTTGGGGCGGGCGGTCCATGATGTCGGGTGCGGCCACCTCCATGCCCAGACCCATATCGGGCAGACCCGAGGTGATCATGATAATCCAGATGATTTCCACAGGCGACAGGGGGAACACGGACTGTCCGTTCTTGTCTTGGAATGCCAGACCGATGAGCAAGGTGCACGCCTGCGCGATGTTCTCGGACAAAAGGTGCAGAACAAACTTCTGAATGTTGTCGAAAATCCGACGGCCTTCTTCGACGGCATTAAGAATCGAGGCAAAGTTATCATCCGTGAGGATAATGTCCGATGCGTCCTTGGCCACATCAGACCCAGCCTGGCCCATAGCAATACCGACATCCGCGTGCTTAAGAGAGGGCGAATCATTGACTCCATCGCCGGTCATGGCAGCAAACCGTCCGCGTCGGTGCAGGGCATCAATCATGCGGACCTTCGTCTGCGGCGCACAGCGTGCGATGACCAGGGGCAGGGTGGGAAGCGCGTCGACTTCATCATCCGTGAGTTTATCGAATTGCCCGGCAGTCATGACCATGGCGTCTGAAACGTCCGCCGCCACATTACTGAGATCCGCAGGAATGATTCCAACTTGCTGCGCGATAGCCTTGGCGGTGCCTGGGTGGTCTCCGGTCACCATGTGCACCACAATGCCCGCACGGTAGCACGCCTGGATGGCGCCCGCAGTTTCCGGCCGGGGAGGATCATACAATCCGATCAGACCCAGGAAGCAGAGATCCTTTTCGACCTCCTCCCGGTTGATGTCCGAGTCTTCGAGGAACCGAGACGATTCATTGTAGGGGCGGTGAGCCAACGCCAACACGCGAAGGCCCAGTTTGGCAAGCTCTTCCATGTTCTCGAAGATCTGGCTGCGATGTTCCTCAGTCATGAGCACTGGGGTGGCGGAGTCCTGGTCCCAGATGACCGACGTGCATGCGTCGACAATGCGTTCCACTGCCCCCTTGGTGAAAACCATGCTGCGCTCTTCGTTGCCGGTCATCTTGCTGAAGATCACCGACATCTTCTTGACCGTCGAGTCAAAGGGGAATTCTGCCCGCTGGTGCCACACCGCGCCGTCGCCCTTGGTCCATCGGTCCCGGTTCCAGTTGAATCGCGAGGCGAACACCTCGATGGCAATCTCCGTGGGTTCACCGCGAGCATGCCACTCTCCATCGTCGGATTTGTACACGTGCGACAGATTGGCCATGGAGGCTACATCAAGGAAATCTTCGAGTTGGCGATTTCCCGCCACCAGCCCTTCCACGTCCTCCGCCGCTGGTCCCTCTTTCTCCTCGTCAAATTGCATCGGAGGGACTGGGGTGAAAGTCACGTCACCGACTGTCGGGTTGAAGGGTTCATTGGACGTGCCGACCGAGTAAGTGCCTTTAGAGGGAATCCAGGCCTTCTTCACGACCATCTTGCCCTGCGTCAGGGTGCCGGTCTTGTCGGAGCAGATATCGGTGACCGCGCCCAACGCCTCGAGGGAATCCAGCTTGCGAACAATGACATTGCGTTCAACCATGCGTTTCGTGCCGACTGCCATGGTGATCGTGAGGACGACGACCAAGCAGGCAGGAATCATACTCAGACCGGTGCCGACAGCATAGAGAATAACCTCTTTGTTACTACTGAAGAGGTTCACAGCCATCACGATAATAGCGAAAAGCACAGCGACTCCAAACAGGATGATAGCCAGCTTCGACAGCTTTCTCTGCAGCGGAGTTCCTACGTTCACTCCCAGGAAGCGACCAACCGCGTCCGTTCCGGTGAGCGTCCAGGCCTGCAAGTACCACCGCTTCTTGGTCTCGCCGTTGGGACCACGCTTGACGGGGCGTTTCTTGCTATTGCTCGCGCGCAAGGCGGCCGCAATGGATCCGATCTCAGTGGACATGCCGGTGCTAATGACCACACCGCGGGCACGGCCGCGGGTGACAGTGCTGGAACTATAGGCGATGTTGAGACGGTCTCCCGGGCCGGTATCTTCCTTGAAGGTCGAGTCATGTTCTTTCTGCACGGGCAGCGATTCACCAGTGAGCAGGGCCTCGTCGGTTTCGAAATTGACGGCCTCGACCAGTCTGCCAGAATTAGCTCGGGCCCAACTGACTACTGGATGGGTCTGCGAGGGCACTCACCTCAGATCAGCCGGAACGGTATCACCAGTTCGCAGCTCGACCATGTCGCCGGGCACGATATCGGCCGAAGGAATGGAGTATGTCTGACCGTTTCTGGAGACGGTACCGGTGGGCGAGCTCAGCGAATGGAGCGACTCCATGGTCTTCTCCGCTTCAAACTCTTGGAAGAAACCGACGACGATGTTGAGGAGGATGACGAAACCAATGACGCCACCCTCAATCCAGGATTCAATACCAAAACTGACCGCCATGGCCAGGATCAGCACCTACATCAAAGAATTGGATCAGATTCTGGGAGTTCTTATACAACAACGGAAAAATCACAATAAAGGATAGTGGGTCCCTTAACTAGCATCATTGCGTTGGCCACCTGGCGCACGAGGATCTTGACGACGGAGACGCCCTCGCCTTCGTCCAGCTTGTTGGGTCCATACTGCTGCAGACGACGACGGGCCTCCTCTTCGGACAGACCGTCGTCCAGATGGGTGTTGAGTTCTCTGATGACCACATCATAGGGCAGGGTGTGGGCGGGCTCCCGGAGGGGAGCGGCCCCCGAGCCTGGGATGGCCGACTGGGTGGAGGACTTTTCGTCTGGCATCGGAATGTCCAGGACACTTCAATGGATTGCAGAAGAGAGGATCCGCCTTCGTTTGCAAGAATGTACGGAGGAAAGAAAGATGCCTGAGAGGAGAAGACGACTTAAAAGAACTTTGCTTAGGGCCTTCTCACGTGTGTGGTGATGACTGAGTGATGGCACTTGGCCGTCTAGTCCCTTGGCAGCGATAACCACCAGGAATGGATTGAGCAATGGGAGGAGAGCGCCATACCCCGTGGAGGGTGGGACCCACTGGCTCTCCGCCGTGGGAACCAATGGGAACGGGGGCCATTCCTCCGCGCCAAGAACCCCTCTGGGCGCCAAGCCAGCATCTTTTTTTGCCAGGGAATCAGAATGAGAGCCCACGTGCGTCTATACCGTATCTGCACATGCGGTGGGATTTGCGAATCCAACCCCCCTGTCGGGTTGCCCCGTAGGGCACAATCGCGCAATTGATCTGGACAGAATCCCTGTTCTATCTGCGCGATTCACGTCGGGCGAACAATCGGTTGAACTTAGTGCGAGGGACTGACTTGGATTGGACATCTCGCCTCTTCTGGCATTCTATTCCAGAGCGTTCTATCGCCGCTAATGGAGGGGTTATCCTGCTGCTGCGGTACGAGAGGGGCGAACACGGGCTAGAGAGAATTCTTGAGTAATGCAAAACAACCCATCTCTTGCCACCAGAGGAGGTCCCTGCATCGGGATTTTTGTGCCTGCACGCCTTCATCATGAAATGATGTATCTACGGGATACTCATCTTGTCGTCGAGTCGGAATCCTCCGTCAAAGTCGGCGTCTAGATGGTTGGGCTGTAGTCCGTCGACTGTAGTTCGCACCTAGACCTACCATATCTGCCTAATTGTAGGGTCTGACGTGGTCAGATCTGCCTGTTTTGGAGCCTGTATCATTTGAGGGCCATGAAGTCGCCCGGCTGACTGGAAGAGATTGGTGCCTGTTGTTGAATCCTCCAACCCTTGTGACTGATGTCATCAACTGAACAACCTGTCTCCTCTGTCGGAGGGTGTCAACATCAACCAGACAGATCGCTTGCCTCTCATATTGTTCTCATATCGAAAACAAAATATCTCTGACAAAGAAGAATCAAATAAACTACCTAGGTAGAATCACAAAAATAATTGGTAGTGGTGTTTCAAGGGTCGCAGGTAATTTCCAGTGGAAGGCGGAGGCGGTGAGCCCAGAGGCTTTTCTCCCCGCAACTTCGATCCAGCTGTCCAACTACGTCAGTTTCTTCTAAAACCCACCCCCATCCGTCAAAATGAAGCTTCTCTACATCGGAGTATGTGATCCTGCCATGGAGATTATTCCCAAACAGCCCAGCCAACCGTCTGATCCGTCTAGATCCTGCAAAATGCCCAGCAGCCGGCGGTGGAGCTCTGCGCGGAGCGTGAGCTGAGCAGCTACTCGCGCTTCACCCGAGGCAGCATCAGCGAGTTCATGACCATGTTCAGCAAGACCGTCGCCGAACGCACAAAGCAGGGCCAGAGACAGGATATTCAGGAGCAAGGTACTATCCGGTCGCCCGAACTTGGACCCCCGCCCCCTGAACACGGCTGACAATGAACCTCGCCTCCATGCGTAGATTTCACATTCCACGTCTATGCGCGAACCCAAGGTGTCGCCGGTGTGATCATCAGCGACAACGAATATCCGTCGCTCGCGGCTCACCAGATCCTCTCCAAGACGCTCGATGAGTTCCTCGCCCAACACCCCAACGCCGGCACCGCCACCGAACCCATCACCTTCCCCTCCCTCAAGACCTACATCACCGCCTACCAGGACCCGCACCAGGTTGACAGCATCCTGAAGATTCAGAAGGAACTGGACGAGACTAAGATCGTGCTCCACAAGACCATCGAGAGTGTAAGTATCATCCTGTGGGGCTGACCGGGGATAAAAGCTGACGTTTGCTAGGTGTTGGAACGTGGGGAGAAGATCGACGATTTGGTCACGAAGAGCGAGGGACTCAGCTCACAGAGTAAGATGTTCTACACGAGTGCGAAGAAACAGAACAGCTGCTCGGCCTGCTGCGTGATGTAGGGATGAGGTACCGTCAGCATCGGGGAGGGGGGGGGATTTATTTTCAGAACGCCATGACTGTGAATTTATTCGGAGCGTCTTGTTACTTTTGTTGATTTGTTGATTTTCTTGCCGGGCAGAGTTATTGTCCTTGATTGTCGTACGCTGTTGTTTTGTTGACGATCCTCTGCATCGAGACAGACACCCTGCCGGAGGGCGATACAGGCGGGTGGGGTGGTTTTGGTCTACATAGTATGTCTCGATCAACTCATTCGTTTAGACTAATAATTATAAGACTCTTTGTCTTTTGTGAGAGGTCCCGACTCCCGACAGAGACGCCGACTGAGGAGGTGATGACTGTCAGATCACATGACTACAACTGTCATCGATGACTGAGGTATGTAGGTACCTACCTACAGAGTACAAGTCATGACATGACTATATGACAAATGGGCTACTGAAGAATTCAAGCACTCTACTAAAATAAGTATGGAGTAGCGTGCATTTTCTTCGAATACATTCTGTACGCAGTACACTTGCATAGTGGATCCGGCGGACTATTCTCCACTGCATTGTGCCTACGACAGAGTAGGTAAGTACAAGAAGCCCCAGCACTATCTAGCGGATAGTCTCCTTGATCGAAGATAGCCTATGTCCTCTGTATGTGAAATAGCGGTGGATGTCCGTCGTGACTGACCATCCATACCACCCCTGTCGAATAGTAGACAAGTGTGCACCTCCACTCCAATGAGTATTCTCCACGTGAAGTGTATTAGAAGTATCTACCTCATACTTAGGATACCCGTATACAAACACACCGAATCTTCATCTCAGACACCATTGGATTAGGATTGCGCCTCGTAGATCATGCGGAGATTAGGGCTCAACGCTGGATTGGGTCGACTAGGGCACTGCCCCTTAGGGTAACTCCACCCGGACAACACACCCATCCCTCATTCGCGATCTCGAGACCCCTTCTAGAACCGATCCACCATACTCAATAACGAGGATCAGTTTCTCTTACTATCGTGTTTTCGGCATGCGTTGGCCGCCACCAATCGCCGAGGGTACCCGGGTTGCCGGCCCGGTCGCCCCTCCCATTGGCTGGGCACGCCGAAATCTCATACTTCCCTTTCCGGTACCTGAAGAATCATTATTGTGGGATTGTCTGGAATAATATTATTATTAGGTACAGCATTGACAGTTGGGCGTCATGGCCCGGTTGACGTGATCTCGTTTTCGCGTAGATGTATAAGTCTTTTCTCCATTCTCCAGCCCCTCTTTCTCTCCATCTGTCAGCCATTCCTTTCAATACCTATATACCAGCATTCAGCGATAGACTACTAGGTACGTGAGTACCACCCCAGAGCACTCCCATCAAATCTAACCAAATGTATAGATTTCATTTCCTTCATCTTTCATCTTTCTTTGAGCGTGCGGTTTCTCTATCATTGCATTCTGTTCTCAACCACCGGGCATGCCTGTTGTCTAAAGCAGACAGCCTACAGTCGACATGGAACATGATCTAGCAATTCAGCAAGCACTGCCATTCGGCATGAAGAGGAATCGGCTGGCCGAATTCCTCACCGCAGATGCTTTGGTTGCTGCCGGCTCAGCAGCCTTGGTCACCCCCGCCGTGATGATTCTCGACCGGTGAGTACATCGATCAATATAGATGAGTCCCATGCTGACAAGATAGGCTCGTGGTGGAAAAATCCTCCCATAATCAACCGCTTCTACCAGCGTTTCGCCGACATCTGTGGCTCTCCCTCACCCAACCCGCAACATTCCTTACCTCGCGTCCGAGCCTCCTGGTCTGGTCTCTCTACACCGCCACCTTTGCAACGGCCAATGCCACCGAAACCATCCTGGGCGAGGTCTTCCCTCACATCGACCACGCCATCGCCACAACATCAACCTTCCTGTCCACGTTTGTCGTCAACTCCTCCGTGGGCATCTGGAAGGACGTCAGATTCGCCCAGCTCTTCGGCCAGAACCACAATTCATCGCTCAACAAGACCCCTCCTCCTCCGACAAACAGCCCCCCACCGCCTTCGACCACCAGCAAGATCCTCCGCTCCGCCCGCTCCTTCCCCCTGGCCACCTACTCCGCCTTTTTGATCCGCGATGCCCTCACCATCTTCGGCTCCTTCAGCCTCCCCGCCATGGTCTCCGCCTCCATCCCGGACTCGGTGGCCTCCCGCGAATACTCCAAGATCCTCCTGGCGCAGCTCGCCATCCCCGCGTCCATCCAGCTGATCAGCACTCCGATCCATCTCCTCGGCCTCGATCTATACAACCGGCCCATGGCCTTATCAGCACGTGACCGGGCGAGTCGCGTGAGCCGGGATTGGATCGGGGCCTCCCTTCTGCGCATGTGCCGCATCATCCCAGCATTCGGCATTGGCGGGTTTGCCAACACGGAGGGTCGGGCGTTTCTGCACCAGCAGCTACGGCTCCACGACGAGGAATACGCGAGCGAGTGAATAATTCTTAGGTACTGCCAAGATGATGATGGAGTTGCCGGTTATCGGGGAGGTGTCTCCGGATTGGTCCGTCGGTGAACACTATACCCCACCAGCAACCCTCACTCCAGCCCTAAGCCCTGAACCCTGAGGCTTGAGAGTATCTCTTGGTCTCCACTCCCTCCCTTCTTGCCTGACCGGCCCGGTTACAGGACTCGCGCCGGCAGCAAATACCTCACTACATCACGGAGTAGGTACTCTGCTGGTTATCTGGATGGTCCGCACAGGACCGGCTATCACTCGGTATTGCGGGGTGAACCGGGAGTTTGACTGTCTTCTCGTGTGGAGTATCCAGATCAAGAAGATCCCAGCAGTGCAGTCATGGGTGTACTTGGTTACTACAACTATGATGCATTGTAGAGCATCCCGACATATATAGAGCAGATCCGTACATAGCAATAGATGATGAATATATGATACAAACAAACATGAATTGGATAGTGCCAATTATCAATGGACATAGAGGCCAATCTTGTTACTATTCATCTTAGTCTACTAGTTGATCTAAGCTTTATAGTAGCGTTCAAATTATGTATTGAGATAGTCTTTGTGGCAACCGAGCTGCTTTATGTTACATGGGACACAACCCAAAGAACTCCAGGAAATCCAACAGTATCATCTGTTCAACATGTTGTGCCTGTGGTCTACTAGAGATAATGTATATATCATCCCAGTTTTGATACTGCTCCTCTCATCAGTTCATTGTGAAGTCCTTTCTCTCAATAGTCACCAACAAGACATCTACAATAGCCATCACCAATGTTTTCTCAAGACCCTTGATAATTCCGTCCATTATTCCTCTTGATAATTATCCATATCGATGTACTCCATAGTGGACGGGCACAAAATGTTATACACATAAGAAATATGCAGAACATAAATGGCTTGGCAATCCGCACGTGCCAACACGCCTCGACGCGTCGCACTGGAGATTCGCGACAACGGCTGACCTGCGCTGCTTTGCCCTTCCAGACAACCACAACCACCACGACTACCCTCCACCTCCGCAACAACAATAACAATGGAACCGCCCCAAACAACGCTATTAGTCGCCCTGTGAATCGCCCTAGTCGCTGGTTCCTGTTTCTCGCACGGCCTCGCAAAGGCCCCATCCGTTTCTCGATCTATCCCTGTCCTTCCCACCGCGTCACGGCCATGTATCTACCGCGCCATTTGATATCGCACCTCTACCTCCAACTCCTCCAGTCGCACCACCCGCTCTCGCCGCCCGTCCTGATTCTTGTGGCACTGGAGCCCGACGCCCTCTGCGCCTGTCGCATCCTCACCGCCCTCCTCAAACGCGACTATATCCCGCACAAGATCCAGCCCGTCGCCGGCTATGGTGACCTTGCGCGCGCCGGCGAGGAGCTCGTCAAGCCCATGCAGACCACCCACGGCGGCAGCGGCGGTGTCGTCGTCTGTCTCGGCGTTGGCGGGCTGGTCGACCTCAGCGAGATCCTCGCCCTGACCAGCCCCGACGACGAGGTCGAGGACATGGGCGGCGTCGAAGTCTGGGTGTTTGACGCGCGCCGGCCCTGGAACCTGGCAAATGTGTATGGTGGTGAGGCTGCGGCGGACCACCGGGCTCTCGCTGAGATTGACTCCAATGCGCGCCGGAAAACGCGTGGCGTGGACAAGGGGTGCATTACGCCGTCGTATAAGTCGGGTGGTGGTGGGATTGTGGTCTACGATGATGGTGATATTGAGGACGAAATGGAACGGGAACGCGAGGCGTATTGTGCCCTGCTGGAGATGCCTGAGGTGGAGGATGAGGGGGACGACGACCTACAGAGCGACGGGTCGGAGGACGAGAATGACGACGCGGATAACCCGCCCAGCTCGGGCTCGAGGAAGCGCAAGTCGTGGCATCAAGAGGAGGACGCGTCTGATGAGGAAGATGAGCCGCCGCGTCAGCGGAGACGGAGCAATTCGGTGGGTGGTGTTCGTTTATGAAGGAACAGGAAGGGATGCTAACGTTGCTAGGGATCTTCGCTCGCCTCGTCACCGACTCGTCACAGGAGAAGGCCCCATGATTCTTCCAACTCGTCTCGCTCGGTCACCCCTACGTCCGATTCCCCGTCACCTGCTTTGCCCAGACAGCCGTCGGCGCGTTCACTGAGACGACGACTCCTGCGGCTGAAGAGGAAGCATGAGGCCGTGCTACAGAGATACTATTCTTCGGGAACTTCGTATTCGGAGCCGATCTCGTCCCTGGTATACTCTCTTGCGTCTGAACTAGGCCGCGAAGACAACGATCTGCTCTGGCTGGCTATCGTCGGCGTGTCCAGCCTGGAACTCAGCGGTCGAACCATGTCCGGCGTTGGCATCTCCAACGCGTCAGAGTCTGGAGGATCAGCGGGCTGGGGCGGAGAACGAGGCGAGCGAATACGTCAGATACTACGGGACGAAGTCCACCGGTTGAACCCCCCGGACCCGAATGACCGAGACCGCGATATTCGCGCCGAAATCACAGGGGTTATACCAACGACGGCCAAGTCGCCGACCGACAAATCGATACGAATATCCCCCGAGCCGCGTTTCATCCTTGTACGGCACTGGTCGCTGTACGACAGCATGCTTCACAGCCCCTACCTGGCGTCGAGACTGCGCGTCTGGACGGAGAACGGCCGGAAGCGGCTACACAAACTGCTCGCAAAGATGGGAATCAGTCTGAGTCAGTGCCACCAGAACTACACTCATATGGATATGGAGTTGAAGAGGGTGTTACGACAACGATTACTCAAATATGCCCCGATGTACGGACTGGATGGCCTTGTTCCCCCCGAGGCATCTGGACATGCTGCTTCTCGCGAGGGGTGGGGCTTCGTCCGCTGCTGGGGTTGGAAGGCGTGTCTGTCTGCGACTGACGTCGGAGTGATCATTGGGGCCATTCTCGAAGTTGGCCCGGAAGAGGCCCCTGGCGCGTGGGATAACAAGCGCCTGGCGCGACCAGCACAGGAGGTCCGTGTCGACGGGTCCACCGAGTCGGATTTGTCGAGTTTGCTCCCTCGATTCTGGAGTGCGTATGATGCGTTGTCACTGACTTCTGAATCGCCTACGCTTCTCCAAGAAGCGCTTCCTCTCGCACAACACCTCCATCGTGCCATTCTCCGCACCGGTACGTCATTGCTCTCCAAACACCAGATTCGACACTTGCGGGCCTTTCGCATTGCAGTTGTCAAGGATGGCCCCGATGTCAAGCTGTTCACGAATCCCGGCGCACTCACCAAGCTTGCCCTCTGGATTGCGGAAGCCATTCGGGTTCAGGAACGGGAACGGGGCGATTCCAAAGTTGGATCGAAACGAGCCGCGGGCACCCCGCTGGTCCTCGCGGGGCTCGACGAGGACCGAGGCCTGTATGTTGTCGTGGGCACTGGTGGTGGCGGCGGTGTCATCGACTTTGCTGCGCTGTCCAAGCGTCGGGAAGAGCGCCGAAAGAAAAAGGAAGCCAAAGAGAAGAAGCGGCAGGAAAAGGAAGAGCGTCGAGCGAAACGTGCCGCCGAACGAGCCGAACGCGAGGAGGACGATCAAGAAGAAGACGATGAGACCGAAGAGGAATCGTCCGAGTCGGAATCAGAGTCGGAGGACGAGGATGAACCGCGCGGCAACCGTCACCTTTTGCGAAACCGATTCGGCATTGCGTTCCAGGAAGTTGTACAGGAAACCAACACGCGGGTCCGTATTGACAGCTTTGAGCACTGCGTGGTTGAGGTGCAAAAAGAGGATCTGGGTGGATTCCTGGAGGCGCTCAGTTTCCGCAGCGTTGTGGGCTGAGATTGCACTTGGTCTGACTCGGTTCAAGTGTTCAACCTCTCGTCATCCGATGCGTCTAATGATCGTTACTGTTTATGCCTGTTTCCCTGCGCAAGGGTTCTGTTTTGGAAGTACATGGAGGGATGCGTAATGACGGTTGGAATCTGTTTGACATTGTTTCTGCATTGGCCTGTTTCTCTTCTCTTATCCCTCTACCAGCTTTGGATTGTCTCATCAGCATCTGTGCCAGGTGGCACAGCTCTCTCGACTTGATGATCGTTTTGCATATTCCCTACTGCACATGTCCCGGCGCTTGTGGTGTTTGTGTTTTGGACAAATTTACTGTTGTCATCTGCAGGGCGAATCTGCTGTGGCTAGCGATGTCATATACGAGCAGACATGTTGAATGGAGATGATGCTTCTACTGTACGCTGCTTGCTCGGGCTTCTCGCCGATGGGCGCCCACCCCACGGAACTCCTCCGCATCTCCGCACTGTCAGTCATATTTAGCGGGTCATCCACTCTCAACCCATCTATCAACAACAAAACATATTCATCACCACCATCATGTCCTCCCACGACTACCGTGTCCTCCCGCGCGAACCCACGCTGGCCCAATTGCCCCCCGAGTACCCGACCGACGCCCAGAATGACATCGCCCACACCCTGACTACCGCCTCCGTCCGTCGTCTGGTGGTGCTCGACGACGACCCCACCGGCACGCAGACCTGCCACGACATCGCCGTGCTCACGGTGTGGGACATGGCGACGCTGACGGCCGAGTTCCGCCAGGACTCGCGCGGCTTCTTCATCCTCACCAACTCGCGCGCCCTGCCCCCACTCGACGCCGAGAAGCTAATCCGCGAGATCTGCGAGAACGTCGCGCAGGCCGCGGCCGCCACAGGCCAGTCCGTCGACATCGTCCTCCGCGGCGACAGCACGCTGCGCGGCCACTTCCCGCTGGAGGCGGACGTCGCGGAGTCGGTGTTCGGCCCCGCCGACGCGTGGGTGCTGGCCCCCTTCTTCTTCCAGGGCGGCCGCTATACCATCGCCGACGTGCACTACGTCGCCGAGGGCGACAACCTCGTGCCCGCCGGCGCCACCCAGTTCGCCCGCGACGCCACCTTCGGCTACCGCAGCTCCAATCTCCGCGACTACGTGCAGGAGAAAGCGCCCGGGCGGTTCGGTGCGGGGCAGCTGCATTCCGTGTCGATCGAGGACATCCGCATAGGTGGGCCGCGTGGGGTCTACGAGCGGCTCAAGAGCGTGCCGAAAGGCGGCGTGGTCATCGTCAACGCCGCCGCCGAGTCCGACATGCACGTCTTTGTGGCTGGCTTGCTGCTCGCCGAAGCCGAGGGGAAACGCTTCCTGTACCGCACCGGCGCGGCCTTCGTCTCGACCCGTCTCGGGGTTCGCGCGAAGGCCCCCATCTCCGCCGCGGAGCTCCAGCTGGCCCGACCCCGGACCACGGGCGGGCTGATCATCGCGGGCTCGTACGTGCCCAAGACGACGGCGCAGCTGAAGGTGCTGACGGATCGGCGCGGGGGCGCGGGCGCGCTGGCCATCATCGAGATGGACGTCGAGAGGCTGATTGCGTCCCCGGAGAGCGCGGACGAGGTTATCCGGCAGGTGGTGCAGGAGACGGAGGGGCATCTCCAGGCCGGCCAGGACACGCTGGTTATGACGAGTCGGAAGCTCATCACGGGGGACAACGAGCTGTCGTCGTTGGCAATTGGGACAAGTGTGGCCCAGGCGCTGGTGCGGGTCCTCCAGCGTATCCAGGTGCGGCCGCGATACATCATTGCCAAGGTAAGCATGCATGTGTGGATTGTTTTTGGATGCGAGCTAACGATGTCAGGGCGGGATTACTTCATCTGATGCGGCGACGAAGGGCCTCAATGTGAAGCGCGCGTGGATCGTGGGACAGGCGGCGCCAGGTGTGCCGCTGTGGCGATGTGACGAGCCTACCTCGCGGCATCGCGGAGTGCCTTTTGTCGTGTTTCCTGGGAATGTTGGTGGAGAGGCGACGTTGTGTGAGTTGGTGGAGGCGTGGCACTAGACTTGTATATAGAGACATAAATTCATTGTTGCTTTGACACTGAGAGATCTACGTAGACAATAGTTGATGACAGCAGGAATGGTCACGGCATATACAAGCCAACCATGCTGGCACTGATATACCCTGTTTTGACTCACGTCAGAATCTCCAGTCAAGATAATACCTTCGGGATACGAATTCCGTATGTGTCTGCATGCCCAATCGGGATCCAGAAACAATGGATTATATCATGAAAAAGAAATATCAGAACCCCGCAGCCGATTTCTAATCTTCTTTCATTTCCTCACGTCTCTTAATCTACTCTGAAGGCATTGATACCATCACCATGTCTTCAGTGATTCCGGCCATCCACCTCGAGGTCATCTCGCCAGCGACGTCTATCCCGCGGGCTTCAGTCGACTCCCCTCATATTCCTCCTACACCTGAGCGAGATGAACGACCCCAGGAGACGGTGGACGGGAGCCTCACTCCAGCAGAAGGCCAACAGGTCTTTACGCACGCCCAACTGCGGGCCACGACAAAGACGCGGCAGATAGCAATCACTGCGCTGATTATTTTGTCGAATCTGGTCCAGGTGCGGCTCTCATCGAACCACAATGCTTACCTTTGGCAGCGCTAAGATCGTCCAGATGACAGTCAATTTCGCCGGCGTCGCCGGCGGCAGACAACTAGGCGAGGCCCTACACATCCAGAACTCATATGCATCCTGGATCGCAGCCAGTTATGCGTAGGACCTCCTCCCCGACACTAGGAACCGGTCAATTCTAACGTTCACAGCCTCACACAAGGCACCTTCGTGCTGATGAGCGGCCGTGTCGGCGACGTCTACGGCCATCGGAAAGTCCTTCTATGCGGCGGCGCATGGTTGACGGCGTGCACGCTGGCTAGCGCTTTCTGCACCGAATTCTATGCGTTCGTCACGATGCGCGCGCTGTCCGGCGTTGGCGGGGCCTGCATCATGCCCAATGCGGTGGCCATGATCGCGACTACGAACCCGCCGGGGCGCGTGAGGAACCTCAGTCTGGGGTTGTTTGGGGCGTCGGCGCCGCTGGGCGGGTATCTGGGTGCGCTGTTTTTGGGGGCGTTTCTTAAGCAGACAGAGTGGAAGTGGTTTTTCGTTTTTATGTGAGCCTCTCTCTGTGCTTGCTACAGCCCACGCTGATTGCTCACGATCACCTTCACAGTGCTGGTCTCGGTGCAGTCACGTTTGTCTTTCTCTGGATGCTCAGTCCGCGAGAGCCCGCTGTTGATAGACATGGCAAGATTGATTGGGTTGGTTCGGCGCTGGGCACTAGCGCGTTGATCCTGTTCAATTTCGTCTGGAAGTATGTGCCCTCCCATGCAGGAGTAAATCTCGGAGAAATACTCATGCACGACGTGCGCTAACATCGTCTGCAGCCAGGCACCCAGCGTGGGCTGGTCGACTCCATACGAGATCGCTCTCCTGATCATCTCAGTGGTACTCTTCGCGATGTTCAACGCATGGGAGAAGTACGGCACAGCGCACCCCATCATGCCGCTGGACATCTTCCGCGCGCCGTGCTTCCTCACCCTGATACTGGTCGTCCTGCTGAACTACATGGCGGTCGGCACGCTGATCTGGTACCAGGTGCTGTGGCTGCAGGACGTGTGGCAGTGGACGCCGCTGCAGTTTGCGGTAGGCTGGACGCCGTTTGTCGTGTGCGGCACGGCGGCCGCCTGCCTGGCGGCGTGGCTGATTCCGCGGCTGGCGGCGCAGTGGATTCTGGCCATCGGCACCGTCACCATCCTCGTCTCGACGGTGCTGATGGCCACCGTGCCGCTGCGCCAGTCGTACTGGGCCCAGATATTTCCGTCGGTCGTGCTGTTCGCCTTCTGCCCGGACCTCGTCTACACCGCTGGCCAGATCATCGCGAGCAACTCCGTGCGCCGCCACCAGCAGGGCATCGCCGGGTCGATCATCGGCACCCTGAATCTGTATGGGAACAGTCTGGGGCTGGGGTTCGCGTCGACGATCGAGGTGCAGATTGCGCGTGCCTACGACAGTCCGGTGCTTGGGTACCGCGCGGCGCTGTACTTTGGGGTGGGTATCAGCACGGTTGCGCTGCTGCTGGATGTCTTCTTTGTAAGGTTGGTCAAGGACGAGCGGGAGGGCTGGGAAGAAGACGTCGACCTGGTGGATATGAGTGATCGTGCAGCGGCGACGGGGGCTCAACTACCCAGCCAGGGAGTAGCCTGAAGCATGGGCCGGAATATAGGACGAGTAGAACAATACTCTGTAGAAAGTAGAAGATCAATTCAACCCCTTTCATGTGTCTGTCTGCCGATCAACAATCCTCTATGTCATCTCCTCACTCTGACCGCATCCCGCTCAAGCCCTCAGCATCATCCCGGACCTCGGCGGCCCTAAGGACACTAAATCCCGCCGGGATCCACTGAGATCTTTTCGTCGATGCGATCTACGCTCGCTTATCGACCGCCAGTCACGGACCTGCCGGGCCGCCGTAGATGGATGGCTCCACGATCCCAGCTTAGGCAGAATCGGTCCAAGGCGAACCATCTGCCGGGGGTGAAATGACTCGCAAGGAAACCGCCTGAATATCGCACTTTGGAGCTGGATTATGAGCGAAGCCCGGATTTGGAATCAAATCATCCCCCAAAGACCCTCCTTGGTGGTCAACTTGGCCGCGAAGGCAATGAGGCCGACAAAGACCCCTATCGCACCGCTGAACATGCAGCATTCGAAATAACCTCAATTACAGGAAGAATTGCAGGAACCCAATCCATGAGATGGCCGACGCTGTGTTGCCTTTTAATTGATGAGTCAGGTAGTATTCTTCAAACGTGCCAAAAGAGTTGGCAAGACCAAGTGTGCATAGGAAGACTGAGGCCGCCCCAACTGCCACCAGCCAGGCACGGACACCTCCATCCGGGGCTGACCGGCTCCTGTTGCGTTAGGAGGTTCTTTCTCCGAGGTGATATGATGGCCAGGCTCCTGGTCCGTGAGGATCAAACGACACCACAAGCTGCGTTCAATATGGGTGACACCAACCAAATAGGTTTGTTGTTTGATGATGACCTTGATTTGGAGATGTATTAGTTGTTTACTCTGACTCTATGTATCTATTTGACTTTTGCGTATGCTGTTGAGTGGTCATAATCAATTGCGTCCGAGATTATGAAGCATGGACGTAGGCGACTCCCTATATCATATATCCGGAGCAGGTCTGTCTCGCCGACTTTGCGGCACTAAGCCTTCTCACACTCGACCCTGGCGAACTCGGCCTTATCCGAATAGTGCATCCCCCCGATGATGAAGAGGGAAAAAAAGTCCAACATGGCAGGCAACCAGGAGGGAAATTCGCCGTGACCGTATCCGCAATCAACAGCTTACTGTCCGGCGCCATGCTGGAGGATAGATACGCACTCATCATCCCGAAAGTCCCGGAGGATTCGACGGATCATGTACATCAGTGCCCCTAACCGATCAGCTTCCCTGGATTCGGGACGCGGGGACGCAACGCACCCTTTACCGGTTGTTCCATGTGAAAATCCATGGCCATCAACTGCGCACGCCGGATGTCCTCGTTCCCAACCGTCTCCACCATCTCATCACCCCCGCTTGACGGGGAGGTACGTTAACTAGTTAGGACCTGAGCGCTTACTAAGCTTGACTGGTGATGAGAAATACTTAGTGAAGCGGCCTCATCTAAATAGGGAAAGTCACGTTGATTCTAGAAAATTAAGTCAGAAAAGGTGCATACGTAATAGTCTTCTTTTCGTTCTCAGGTGCAGGTGGATCGATGCTCGATGTAGTCATGGTGATGTGACTGGTTCGATGCAGCAGACTTCTGTAAGGGAATCCGAGAGTCGGTGAGAGACGGTGCCTGCGCATGCCTCATTCTTAAGGAGTGCGCAAGATCACCGCAATTGAACCTCGGGATCACTTCGCCTGTTCTGGATGGACGATGGGACGACACAAGGGCTTCGCTCCTTGTATGAGAGGTCATGGATGGAGGCTATGTAGCTGTCTCCAACCCCACCGCAGCTGATCAGAAACCAAACTATAAGCAAATCGCCCGGCGAAGAGGAAACGATCGTCACCGTCCATGCGACGGTAAATTCATCCTAGCATCTGGAGTCCCGCGCGAGAACGCCCATCCATCTCCTCCACTCTTGCTTCCTAAAGATCTGGCCATCAGAAACACACAAACACAAACATAGCCAAACCAACAACGGGCAGAATGAGAACCCAATCCGAGTATTGGAAGAAATACCTGGCGGGCTGCAAGCCCTGTCTCTTCCCCCCACTGACCCCCAAGGATCAGAAAGACACGCGCAAGGGGCAAACCACCGCAATCGCCCTCGACCACGACAGCGAAATCCGCCGCTTCTGCCATCAGCACGGCGTCTCGCCGCTGAACGTCTTCCAGCTGGCGTGGGCGTTCGTCCTGAGCCGCTACGCCGCCACCGACGACGTTGTGTTCGGGTACCGCGAGAACGCCACGTTCGACGGGTCCCTCGTGCTGGAGGAGGAATCTATCTTTCGTGTCCGGTTCCCGCTCGAGAGCTCCGTGCTGGAGGCGTTACGCCTCAACGGCTCGCGGTTGCCGCGCCACCGCGCGTTCCAGACGGGGGCTATCCCGGCTACTATGCGTCTTGCTGGGTACAAGGGGCAGAGGCTGTTTAATACGTTTCTTTACTTGGAGCCGTCGGGCGAGAGCGTGGCCTCGCCGGTGGACGGATTTGCGACGCGGCTGTATCCCAACCAGACGGACCTCGACGACCAGTATGATGTGATTGTCAAGATTTCCGTCGCGGAGGACGTCACTGCCTGCTCTTTCGTGTATTCTAGCGGGTTCCTCGGTGACGCCCAGGCGCAGCATCTTGCGTTGACGTTCAGCCGGGTACTAGATGCTATTCTGGTCCACGGAGATCAATGTACCGATGAGCTGGATCTCCTGGCGCATGCATCCAGTGTCTTTACCGAGGATGCGTCCCTGGGTGGATGTGTCTATGAACACAAGTCAATTCCTGAGCGCTGCGTGGAGAATACCTGGGATGGTGAGTCCCGGTATCAGAAGCTCCAAGGCATGTCTGTGTGAGGTTGCTGTTTAGCTGTGTGTTTTGCTTTTGAACGGATGGAGTCTCGGGTTGTGTTGTGCCAGCTCTTGTGCTGTCGCGTATGCTTGATATGGTTCTGTAGCATGTGGGTAGCATTCGCAGCCCAATGCAACTTTATGGCGTTGAGAGTCTGCAGTCAGTTTCTGGGTTTGTTTATTGTCATATGTCAGGGTCTATCATGGATGTTCTGAATATTGCTGACAGCCATCATACGGATATCTCCGGTATTAAATGCTTAATATAATATTCTTTTTTTTTTTGTAGTATATGTCAACCTAGACGAACACCCAGTGTCTAGTTTGGCATGATCAAGCAGTTGCTCGACAACATCGAGTTAGGTTCTTCCAGAGCCAATAGTAGCACGACTACGCCTCTATGAGGCAGCGATGCCCCTTGGGTGCCATCAGAAAGAAGCTCTTCATCTTCATATCGTCCTCGACCATTCCTTCTCTAGTCGAAATCTTTGCCTGCGGGTAAGCCCGGAAAAACAGAACCGTTGCCAGACGCAGTTCCCTACGGGCTAGATGGATTCCAAGACAAGCTAGAGACAGCACACAATTAGACAACATCTAGGTCTCAAGCACCTGGAGGATACATACCGCGTGCCCCTTTTCCAAACGGCATAAACGCGTCTTTCATTTCCTTGGTGACCTTTTCCCAACGCTCCGGGTAGAATCTGTTCCGTGAGCAATCAGCTACAGACCCCAGACCCCAGACAACAGAACACTCACCTTTCCGGCTCAGGAAATATCCCCTCAACCCGATGAAGACTGTACGCTTGCGTCGCAACAGTCACCCCGCCAGGAAGCCGATATCCCAAAAACTCAGCTCCCTCAACCGGGACAGCCCTCGGCAGGCCCAAAGAGACGGCCGTATACAGCCGCAAAGCCTCGTTAATCACCCAATCAAGATAGGGCAGCTCGCGAGTCATCCTATCATCAAAATCCCCAGGCAGAGCAGCCACCTCGTCGACGAGTCTCGCACGGATCCTCTCATCCCGACACACCGCATAGACAAGATATGTCAGACTGGTAGCCGTGGTATCGCTCCCGGCAACGATGTACGCCTGCGCTTCGCTCCGGATCTCCCTCGTAGACAGGCCCTCCTTGCCCGCGTTGTACAGCTTCGTGAACAGCGTCGGCGGCGCGCGCGCTCCAGACGCCTCCACGAGCCGGGCGTACCGGTCGATCGACTGCTGCGCGTAATTGCCGAGTCGTTGGCCCGCCGCGGCGACCCGTCGGAAGACAGGAAGAGGGAGAACGAAGCCTAGCCGCACGAGGTACGGGAAGGTCGTGCGCACCGGCGCCAACGACGATGTCTGCTCGAGATCGAGGATGTACTGGTTTTTCTGTGCGACGCATCCGATCAGCTGGCCCGGAGCTGTTGTGCGTGTCGTGAAAGGGACTTACCTGCCCAGACTCCAGCATGCGAAAGGACTCGCCAAAGCTCAGCTCCCCAATGATCGTCGCCATGAACAGCCACCACTTGAAGACGTCCATTGCGCCGCGGGCGCGCATCTCCTCGCCCATCCTGCGCACCGCCAGGTGCACTTTTCCCCCGATGACCTGCTCAAAGCCTGTCAGAGATGAATCCGAGATGGGCGTGGCGAGGAGACGTCGATGCGCGGTATGGAAGGCAGGGTCGGTCGTGGAGAAGACGCTCTCCGTCCCGGGCGGCGTCAACGCATGGTAGAATTTGGACTTGAGGAACCGACCGCCGGTCTTGTAGATTTCCTTTGCGGCGGTGATATCGCAGATGTCTACTTCTTCGGGAGTGACGCGGACTATCGGGCCTGTAACCGGTGGGCATTAGTAGCTGCATGGTACGTCCCAGTTTGTCATGCGTATACCATATTTCTCATGGAGATAATGGACGTAGTTTGGCTTCTGTCCGCTGAACCAGTAGATCGTACTGAGGAGTCCTGTCCATCTGGAGATCTCGGGGCCGGGAAGATGGGCAAGGGGGCCGTAGAACCTCCGATATAGCAGTCTCTAGTATAATTCTCAGCTGATAGTCGCAGAACAAGCTGAGCTGGATAACTTACTAGAAAAAGAACAAGACCAATAGTCTGAAAGAGCGTTGGCAAACTCATGGCTAGCAGTTACGTATGTATGGACTGGAAACATCCTGTTGCGCAAGACCGGTTTATAGGTACAGACAAGCGGAGGTCGGCCTATAGAGTCGGATCAAAGCCTTCCGATGACCGAGATGTCTTTTCGGAGATTCACCCCGGGGTTCATACTCCCTTTGGACTGTCGGGGCTCACTGTGACCGAGAAGTGGAGTGCATCTGCATCTGCGTAGATCGCGTGGAAGATTGCGATGTACATCCAAACGCCGACAAAACCCGAAGGAGACCACTATCAGCTGGTATATTGCAGACTACATACCTACTCAATTTCTCAGAACTGATTGTGATGGCCCGTGGGCCACGAAATGTGCGTCTTCATTGACTAGATCTAATGGGAAAATACACCGGGACTACTGAACAACCACGGCGATATGTACAGTTGCAACCACCTGCTGTGTAGACCCAAAAGACTGACCGCTGCTGCGTGTCATGCAGTGAAATACAAGGGGACGAGCGACTCAACTCCTGCAAATGTGCGCCTCCAAACTGGGCCGGACGCCTCTAGCATGGGAATCCGAGGTGTGAAGGAAAAACGAGAACAACCGTATCCACGGACGAAAGATAGACCCGAACAAAAAAGACAAGGAGAGGAAATGAAAGAAGACCAACCTTGAACTCCTGACCTTAGTTAAAAGCTTCACCGCAATTGGCGAGTCACAATTTCAACTGGTCATGCAGTTTGAATCAGCTGGAAGTAGTGGCTGGTTACTCCATGCCCGGATGGGACGGAGGCTGCCCCCTTCGCTTTTGTGTCTCCGAATCGCAAAGTGGGGACCGGCCCCGACGCGATTGCCGGTGCAGTCTTAATTCAGTGTTCATGCAGGCGTGGCTGCGTTCTGAATACCGTTCGAGGAAGAAATCTGGCGTTTGGCAGTCGGAAGTGAAGACTCCTGTTCAACAAACAGTTGATATCAGTCATACCCGGATACTTGACCTAGAGCTTCATGTTGCATCCGAAACATCGAACCCGATCTGTGGCTCACAGTTCGTGGTCCACTCTGGCTTTCTTGCGTGCACTTACGTCCAATGACTCGATGCTGCGTTTTTGGGCAGTGGCTTCGGTCTTCTTGATGACCTTCTTCTTCGGCCGTGTGGGTCGGGTCTCACCCGGCTGGAAAACATCATCGGGGAGATCGAAACTGGACGGGTTAGGTACCAGGAGCGGTTCATGCAGCGTCTCGATACTTACTTGCGAACATGGGTGATCGTGATGTCATTGATCCCAGGCTGATATCCGGGCCACGAGGTGCACGTAGATTTGAATATCTGGGCATCGGCCGAGATATCCAACGACTTGCCCGGGCCTTCCAAAGTCAGTGGAATCATGGAGGGAAAGAGGGAAACGTACCTGGCGGCTGCGGCTTCATCTCCAGACCAATGTAATAGGTCGTGGTGTAGATCGTCCAGCTTTCGCCTTTGGGTTGCGATTCAACAGTGTCAGCAACCTCGCGTTTTTCAATTTGATCCTGTGCTGCCGCTTGATGCGCAGGGTCGTTCGTCTCGTCCGTCATCTGTGTCTTTTGTCCCTTATCTTGGTACGCAGTGGAACCGTTCTTGACGGCCTCTGCTTCCTGTTCATTATGGACAATATGAATCCTCTCAAATCCCTTAGGGAATGGATGAGCAACAGCAATAGTTGGCTTCCTGTCCAACGCTCCGACTAGATGACGGATTTTGGACTCCACAAGACCTGACCACACCGAGTCCGCCTCTTTGGTGGTGCTTGCAGCTGTGATACGGAGGTAATACTTGTAATCCTTCGTGAAGAATGAGTGTCGCGCGAACAGGTCGTTCCAGCTTAGCTGCTTCATGAAGATTTTGTCCACCATGTCACCTCCGCGCTGAAGTTCACGAAGAATGACGTTCTTGGTCGACATGGAAACGTTGTGAGTCGCACACATTGAGGGATACGCCGGAGTAATAATAGGCATCAGGTGGAATCGATCGCCATGATAGATCTGGACCATGTGAGCGCAGGTTGCAGGAATACACACGGTAGACGAACCTTCGGGTTCCAAACTTTGATCTGAAGGGGCCCGTCTTCAATTGGCTTCAGTAGTACAGGTTGAGGCCACGCCCACTTGTTCATGATCCGAAAGAACTTGCCGACAATAACGGAACCAGTTGCCTGGGGATACAGCTGGCACACTCTGGCCACAAGCATAGCCCAAGCGACACCTCCGGGGAAGCCCACAATGTTGGAGTAGATCGCACGACCTGTTGAGTATCACGATTAGCGAGCACACGGCGCGAATGCTACATCGGACCACTTACGCTGCGCCCAAAGCTTGATCGCACGCAAGGCAAGGCGGAACGTTTTCTGCTGCGGCACTAGCTCCAAGATTTCGTCCGTAACCCGAGTTCCGTTCAACGATCGGACTTCTCGTTCGTCTAGTCCTCTCAGATAGTCGTTATTCTTCAAGTCGAGATTGATGGGGATGGAAGGGATGATGAGACGGGCAAAGATCAGATCGATACTGATTCCGGAGAGTTCGAGCTTGATAATTGGAACGTAGGCATCTGGAACGGGGGTCATCTTTTCGATAGCCCCCGGAGGGGCCATTCGTTCAAGAATGGGTGGAAAGTCGGAGAAGAAGTCATCGATCAAAACTTGCTTCGGTCCAACAACCAATGTATCGATATCCGATCCTTTCGAAAGAAATTGACATCAGTTCATGATCGCATTGAAATAGAAATGACGTCGTCCACTCACCAGGCCCATAGACCCCGAGACGATAACTTCCATAGGTGAAGATCTTCCCTCCAGCTGCCTCCACTGCCGCCTCCGACAATCCCTTCTTGCGGCTGACCACCTTGACGAATTCGATCGTGACGCGTTGTAAGAGCTTGAGGACTTCCTTCCTATACAGCAATAGAGTCAGCGACCGCTGCGATCAGGCAACGCAGTGACATGCCATCCCTTACCTTTGCTCTGTCTCCGCGGGACTTTCAAAGTTGTTCTGACGCTTCAGTTCGGCGATTAGCTCGTCATTAGCAGCGAGTTCATCTGGAGTCGGCAGGACGGTAGAGATAGGAGGTGTCACACCCCACTGTCGGACTGGTGGCGTAGCCATGTTGGCTGTTGGTGATTAGGTTTGTAAGAGTAGGAAGTTCATGCGATAACGGCGCAGAGCACGCGGTCTTCCGTGGAAGGTAGGAGAATGAGCGAACGGGATTGATTTATGATCGGATAGCAGAAAGAAAAAGGAAAAAGGCCACAGACGAAGATGAGATCCAGAAGAGAAAGAAAAGGAGAGGAAGGGAGGTGACGAGGTGGAAAGGCAGGCTGGGCGGTTCGAAAGCCAATTGAAGCTCCCACCGCGGAAGTTCTGTCACTGGCCGGGGAGCTGACTCAGCCACTCCGTCACGTGTGCCGTCAATGTCCTACAGAATAACAATAGAGACGTAGCTACGAGTGACTGAGATCAGATAGTTACCGTGACATTGTCAATGATACCAGAGATTAAGCCTCCTTGGATAAACCTGTTCTTTATTTCAAGAACTGCGCTAGCTGTTCGTCAATCCACTTGACGTCCTCTTTACTATCCCCAGGGCCACCAGCCCAATCTAACAGAGAACAGTTAGTATGGTGGATACATGCCACTTCATCCGCAATGGTATACTTACGACCCCAGATTGACGGAATGACACGGAGTGTGCCAATCCCCGGCTGCATACATGCCACCTCGTACTCCGAATCTTCGGGCCTGGACCCGTCGAGGTTAGCTTTGGTCTTGGAAGAACGAGAGGAGCTTACGGGAAGTAAAGGTCAGTCTTTCCGGGCAGCACCAAAGTTTTAGCTTTGATGGATGCCATTGCTTTCTCAAAATTGCCATCATAAAGCGTTTGATTCGCTACGTTCCCATTTTGCCACGTCCGCAGCATCACCAAGAGGTTATCGGGATCTAAACATATGAGCCTTTGCGGAGGATATGGGGCAGCTGTTTTTGCTGTGCGTACCTTTCGACAAGGCCCATTTCTCCCAGAAGTTCTGCATAAAGTCTTCCAGATCTTTGAAGCCCAGTACGGTCTCATACAGCCTTTCTCGGTAGAAAGCTTGGCTGAAACCCCTGCACAAAGACCGTTAGAAATAGTTTCCAGAGGCTTCTTGGATCCTCACCATCCTGCATAACCTCGACCGAAAGCCTTCAGCCCAATCTCTTTCTCTTTTGCACCCCAAGCGCCCAGCTCTGTCTGACCGTCTCTAAGGAGACCGACATCACCTGAACCAGCGGAGGGAATCTGTTTAGCAGCCAACAGGGCACTCTTGACCCCCTCCAGGAAAACCTGGTTGTGCAGGGACGTTTTCGCAGATCCACAGAACGGCACCACTAGATCCA
The DNA here is from genome assembly GCA_001931935.1 of Aspergillus aff. floccosus IMV 01167. NCBI lineage: Eukaryota > Fungi > Ascomycota > Eurotiomycetes > Eurotiales > Aspergillaceae > Aspergillus > Aspergillus aff. floccosus IMV 01167. The sequence goes on from MSJE01000015.1 coordinate 31,150, forward strand.
TGAAATCGGGATACTGCGTAGCCCATTGGTAGCTCTGCGCCGCGCCCATGGACCATCCAACGACGGCGTGGAGATGTGTGATCCCCAGATGCTGCGTGACAAGCGTATATTGAGCACGGACGTTGTCGTAGAAAGAGCATTTGGGGAAAGGACCGGCAATGCCATAGTTGGTCGGGGACGTTGACTGGCTGTTGCCGAAGAGCGCTGGGACGATGATGAAATAGTCCTTAGGGCTGAGCGTCTTGTCTTCTCCGATCAGCCAGAAGTTGTCCGAGATCACTGGACGGAACACGTCATGTCAGCCTTCCTGGACCCGCGATATGCTATCGTGGGGAGACGTGGTAGGTTAGATACGCACAGCCTGAAAACCACGTGGGGTAGACGATTGCAGGTGATCTGGGGTCGCCGAAGGTCTTGTACGCCAGATGAGCGTTGACGAGCGTCTCTCCGCTTTGGAGCTCCCAGTCTCCGAGTTTGAATGTCTCGTAGTCTTGCTTGGTCATTGTGCTATTAGGGAGGGGAAAGCAGCTGTCTTCGCACTGAGCTACGACGTACTCCAAGTCGGTAGGATAACCCCTCTTTTATACCAGGATGATAAGATACTTTTACGTTTACCATCAGTGCACTTTCTGGCTTACAAACCTAGAATCTGACAAATGGGATTTTGACCTCCGTGACCTTCTCCGCATGTTGTCCGACGGTAAAGCTCCTTACTACTTGTAGTCCTTCCATAGACACTTGGATGTGGTAATGGAGTTACATCGTCCATCCTCGTGACAGCAAGTGCTAATTAACTCCTCAGCATGTAGTATATCGAACTCGCCAACCACTGAGCTGTTAGCATGTAAAGGTGGTTAATTGATATTATGTTTTGCAAAGACAACATCCCGAGTGCTTATACAATAACTCTCCGAATGGATTACATATCAAGAGTGCTGTCTTGATGCGGGGCAATTTCGGCCGCTGATTGCTGTTATCGGCCCGGAGGTCGGTAGTGCAGGACGTAGTTCCACGCATAATGACAGCTCTCCACAAACTGTAAACCGTGGAAATAAGCAAAACTCGCAGAGAAGGGATGTGGCATTATAACCGGCTCGTCATAGTTCGGCTCAAATGGTAATCTGACCCGCAGTCTGCCCAACTGATCCATATAACTGCGATAACATCCAAAACTTATCGCCGCAATGCACCGCTGTCGAATTCCAAGTTGCCTGCGACAGTCGCTGGCATCACCTATTCGACCCACGTGAGTCGCCCTCCCCCTCTGGTCTGGTCTTGTCGCTGCATTGCATTGCGCTAGCCAGAGGGAACTGACTCTGATGCCATCGATTCGACAGGCCAAAACTGAGCACAACAAGAGGGTGCAATTGCTAACTTTCTGCAGCATTTATAACACTCCTATCACTTCGACCACCAGGCCCTCGCAGATCCCTTTAGCCACAATGTCGACGAACACCACCACCTCCGCCTTTTTCAAAACTGGCGACGACTTTGAGAAGATCCAGGCTTCGCGACCGGATTTCAAGCGGGACACAGAGGTCACTTTCTCCAAGCCGCCCAATCCGGACTGGAAGCAAGGCGACGGCGCCAATGATGGGGGCGAGTGTCTTAAGAAGAACCACATCGAGATTGACCCATACGAAGAAGGAAGACCCGTGTCGTCCAACTATAAGATCCTCATCTCTGGCATGGTCCCTCGGCCGATCGCCCTCATCAGCACCAAGTCCAAGGATGGAAAGACATGCAACTTGGCGCCATTCAGCTATTCGCAAGTCATCAACCATGACCCTCCACTCTTTGCGGTCGGTTTCGTGGGCTCCCTTGAAAACGCCAAAGATACGGTGAAGAACCTGGCCGAGTCAGAAGAGTGTGTGATCAACATCATCTCGGAGCACTTTGTCGAGGCGGCGAATGCGACCGCGATCAACGCGCCATACGGGATCTCCGAATGGGAGATATCCGGGCTCCACCAGGCTCCCAGTTCTGTCGTTCAAGCCGCGCGGGTCAAGGAGTCGATCCTGTCCATCGAAGGCAAGCTTGTTGAATTTAGAGAGTTTGAAAGCCGACAAACGCCGGGCAAGAAAACGGGGGTTCTCGCTATCATCGAGGGCGTCCGGTTTTGGGCGCGGGAGGACGCGATTGACGAAGCGAAGAGTGTCATTGATCTGAAGGTTTTGAAACCGATCAGCCGCTTGGGAGGGATTCAATACGGGCGGACTACCGATGCGATTGAGATTCCTCGACCCAACTTCTAGATTTTCTTCCTTTGCATGCTCTGTGGGGGTGGTTTCTAGATTCAAAGCGATTAGATTGTTAGACGGTATTCGTGTCAATTTGGATATTTGTGTGTGTATATTGGGCTTTAGACTGGGGATGGTGTACGCCGATCAGTTAATGATCATCCATATGGAATCGCCAGCTTATCATAGAGCTGTCATGGGAACGATGGATCTCCGCATTGATAGGCTATCGGCCATTGAATCAAACTTGAGTACTCCGTAATACTGTTGGAGGGTCAGTACCCATGATCATTAATAACACCCCGTAAACTCTTCGTGTAGATAGTGGGAACAACTGGGGTTGATGTTTCCCTTCCAATAAGGGAAAATTTCCCGACATACCGACCGCCTCCAGAGGTGGCCGATGGTCGGTTGCGGATTGACACCACGAAACGTGGGACCGCAGACGATGATGGTGATGATGGCCCGTTCTCGACTAGCGACATGAATGGATGAGAGTGAAAAAGTGGGTTTTGATTCATCTTTGGGGTCGAACGATAGATGGTGAGGAACCCGTCCGCCGTGTTTTCTCCGGACGGACAAAGAACATCCACTTTTTTCCTCCCCGTTCCGTAATCCCCGGAGTCCAGACTCCCAGTTATGATGGTGTGATCAGCACGTCTAGCTCCTCGCTATGTACTCCAAATGAAGTCGACGGGGGATTGAACAGCCTCCATTCTTAGGCTGAGAGCTGCAGGTACCGTTCCCAAACTGGTGATATTCCAGAACAAATTAATGTTTCGTCCGTCCTTGGCCTCACGTCGAGATGGCGGTTAGTTGGTATCCTCGTCCTTGTGCGGGGAGAGAGAAATACCTAGTGGGTACTACTCCCCATGGGCGACTCGACCCCAAGCCGACGGGACCACGCATCCGTCACATGAGCTCGACAGGATTTTGGAGGGGCACACAGGGCGTTGAAGGGACGCACTTGAAGGCTTATCTGTTTCCGTCCATTAATAATAATAAATTATGGGAATGGCGGATCATCGGATCGATTGTCTGCATTCATGTTGGGGGGCAAATTAACCGGTGGTCATGTTACCTCGCTGGCTTTGTCTGGGCGGTCAGGCCAGAAAAGCTGCCTGGGGACAGTCCAGTAGGTTTGTTTTCTTTTGATATTTCTATGATTTTATCATATATTATATTATAGTATTGATACTATAATCATCAGTGCCAAAATTATCAATATTGGTATCATTTCTATCTGGTTTATTTTTGGATTATAAAACCCCAACAAATACCCCGGAAAGGTACCTCCGGTTCCATAGTTCCTGACCCGGTCGAGGAGGTACCTGGCTGACTCCATCCGTAATTTGCCCTGTACGATCCTGCCATCCTATGTATCGTGAACCACCACTGACGCCCTAGGCAAAAAAACAAAGGAACCTCCTACATTACCTACTCCCCTCACTACTCTTCTCTCTCCCTTCTCTTCTCTTTTCTTTCATTCCCCTGCCAGCTTTGGCACTTCCCTCCGCCTCGCATTATTACTCCGGAGTATCACCAACGGACAGCTTGGCGATCGACACCTCAGCCACAACCCAGACCCTTGTCCATGGATTTGCCTCTTGACCTGGCGCTCCTCTCAAAAGTCCTCCTCCCGTGCCCTCCTCGTTCCGTTGGTCCTCGGCGCCCCCCATTTGCGACTCTCTCGGGTTCGACCACAGGGACCGTTCGATTGCCATAGAGTCGGAGTCCAGACTATTGCCCAATGTGCTGTGATCACGGATGACCAACTGCTCGCAATGAGCCACCCGTCTCCCCAGAAGAACGGCGGCAATAGTATCCCCCCTCCTCGGCAGATCCGCTTCGTCTCGACCGATGGACAGCCCCAGACCAAACGGCGACGAGTGACCGCTGCGTGAGCTTATCCCCATACCCCTACAGAACCCCCTTGGGTAGTGGCTAACTTCCGCGCTCGTCGAATCAGGTGTCGGACATGTCGCAAGCGCAAGATACGATGCTCCGGTGAACAGCCTGGTGAGTACTGTCCATGCGCCTGTCAACCGAGGTCATGACTTTCGCTGACACGTTGATGGGCCCAGTATGCAAAACATGCTCCGATTACAACCATGTGTGCCTAGGATACAGCGAACCGCCTCACGTCCGCCACCCGTCCGATGGCGCATCACGACTCTCCGCCGCCCCTCCGGTACCTGGTCCGAGCGACGGGAACCACTCGCGCGCGTCAGTGAAAGCGGAAAGTCGATCGCCGGCTTCCCCTCCACGAGCTACAATACCACTTCGGGATGACCTGGACAAACTCGCCGAGATCTCGAAACCATCCGAGCGGAAAGAGCCCTCCTCGGCAAGGGATGTATTGCGCGCAGCTAAAGAAGCCGAACCGACCACCGCGGGTGAAAGTCCAGAGAGCAGTATGTTACCGGTTGTGTTGGATGATATGGCTGGTCGTCGCCCATACTGACGATGTTTTGCGACAGGTCGCACCTCTCTGAGCTCCAGTGCTCGAACCCATGTTCCATATTTTCGATATTTCGGGCCGACCGCCATCGTACCTGGTTTCAAGCAAATGGTTTGGGGATTCTTCTAGTATTGATGCTCAAATCCTGATTTGGTCATAGGTTGTCCAAGTGCGAGGCTCACGTAAAAGCAATCCTTCACTATCGTCAGGTTCGCAACCCCTCCCATGACCATCTCCGGCCCTGTCCCTTTGCGGATACTTTCAATGAAGACACGCATACTCATACTACACACCAGCAGAATCTCTATCCCCTTTACGCAGCCCGAAATTCGCCGATGCGGGAATTGGCCATATCAACTCCATCGCCGACACCCGCGACAATCGGGATGCCAACACTATTCCATTCTACGATAGAGATGATTCGTTGCCAGTTAGCAATTTAGTCAAACACCTGTGTGATCTGTTCTTCGCCCATTTGGGGTGCAACTTCCCATTCCTCCAGCGCGAAAGATTCCTTTGTGACCTGAAAGACAAGAGGGTCGATACGATGCTTGTTGACGCCGTCTGTGCCTTGTCGGCGCGCTTTTCTCCTCACCCGCTACTGAGTCCTCCTCAAGCTCCGCCGATCGACGGCTCCGAACCACAACCAGATGTGCGCAAGTCTGATCGTGGCCAACCATTTGCACATCGAGCCATGAGTGCTCTGGTGGATTCTCTATCCTGTCCAACGTTATCCGTTGTCCAGGCATGCCTTCTCTTAGCCTACGAGGAGTTCGGCTCTAATCATGACAGCGGCCTTTGGATGTACCTGGGGATTTCCATTCGGATGGCGCAGGATCTTGGCATGCAGAAGCTACAGGGACTAGAGTATAGCTATGGCCAAAGTGGCGTGACCCCGAATTCTGTGATGACCGGACAGGCAGCAAAGCTGAGGGAAGAACAATATGACGATCCACGAGTGCCACAAAGTCCCGTCAGAGGCCCGCCTGATTACAGCGAACAGCAACGTGCTTGGGAGCGGGAACGGGTCGACACGTTTTGGAGCATTTTCTTCCTCGATCGCGTGATATCATCAGGCACGGGGAGACCAGTGACGTTGCGCGATGAAGACATCGAGCTGTGTTTCCCCCTGCAATCTGAATCTGTACTCCCCAACGGCTGGCCTGCCCCGTTCCCGCCGCTGATACGCATTATACATTTATACGGTCGAGTGACGGATCTCATCAATGGAATTCAAGACGCCAAGCATGTGACCTCCGACACCCTCAAACGGTTGGCTGGAATGGAGAGCGACCTCACAGGTATTGATACACCCTCCCATGGGCTTTGACTTTCTGTTTCTATGTCGCTAACTGCCGCATGTGTAGGGATCTATCAACGACTGTCGCCGAGGCTTCACTTTAATGCCGCCAACTTTCAGGCATATGTGAAGGCGAAAGAAGGAACCAACTTCATACTTCTTCACTTTGTAAGATCTCCCCTGATACGTCGTCGGTCATTACGTCTAACCTTCATGTCACAGTGGTTCCACACACTGATCGTCTTGCTTCACCAACCTACGCTTCTCAATTCATTTGGCGGCACTATACAGCATCTCTACCCGAATAGTAGGGAGCTCTCGATGTCGTCGGCCAAAACAATTGCCGATATCTTGTCTTTCTCTGAGCTCGTGGATGGGAAGAGTTTCATCGGAAATCCGTTCACCAGCCAGCCAATGTACATCGCAGCGTGCGCTTTCCTAATGGAGAGCGCATACTACTCCTCGCCGTCCTCCAGATCTACCTCTCCTTCCAGCCAGCCATTGTTGACGAGTCAATCCAGTGGTTTCGTGATGCCTAATATGGATTCATCGAGTGGATCAGAAAGAAAACCAACCGCGAAACACATCCTCCTTGCCTCTGCAGCCCGGGAAAATTATCAGCGTTGCTACAAGGCCTTGAAGGCTCTGGAGACATACTGGGAAGGAACCAGATATATCATCACGGTCCTAGATCAGAAGGCTAAAGGGATCGTTGACCCCCTGCTATACACTACTGAAGAGATGGAAAGTGCAGCTGAGACACCCTCGGCCCAACCTCTGAGTGCACATGATTGGCGGAAGGCAAAGACCTCTCTTGGGGCTCCGACTGATTCGGAAACGCTAGGGAAGACGGCTGACGCTCTATCCGATGGGAGGCGGTCTCCTCGAATAGACCCCAGCCAAGGTACGTGTTCTATCCAGGATCATCTTGGAGGCTGTATCTTTTTTTGTTGATCTTCGGATGATACTGACTGTCTCGCCTTTAGCTATCGGGTGGGCCCTTACAGGGGCCACCAATTCTTCACAGCCCAATTTAAGCGTGTTATACCAAATGCCTGCTACCCAGCCGGAACCCATGTCCAGCAAAGCCCCCGCATATTCATCCCAATATAGTCACAGCTACCCTACTCTACCTGTGCAACCGGGCAGCGGTCAGAGCTCCAGTTCCTATTCACAGTCCATGGAGCCATCAAGAACTTCTGATGCGACCCCCGGATCGTCGGCTGCAACTGGGTCTGAAAAGTACTCGCCGCTCAATTCCGCACGGGTGTCTACTTCAGACGCGAACCTTCTTTTGGGACTGAACGCCTCCTATTCGGGCTCTACGTCTCGCCGACCCCCTCAAAACGCGTACCATCCCAACTTGTCCTCATCCCGTATCGAAGCTCAGGGACCGGGGTATAATTATAATCTCCCTTCTGGACCCGGTGATCAGCAAAACAGTGGCACTCATATTGCTCCAAGGCCCTCCGAATACCATCCTGGAGCAGCAATGCAGGCCGGGGATATATTCATCGAAAGTCAAGACATTGACATGACCACCCTTCAGCAACAGGACCATCTTCCCTTCAACTTTAATGGAGAAATTCTTCCGTGGCTTGAGTACCTTCCGCAGGACGTTCTCAACTACTTCGGGGACAACCAGAATTATCAATTGATGAGTCCAGGGGATGGTTCTTCACGCCCCCCTCAGTGAGTTTCGGTACCCTTGTCTATATATCATGTTCAGCGTCTATGTGTCCATGTCCAGCGTTGTTGCTCTTGTTCTCTGCCAAACTTCGGGTCGGCTTCTCGGCGTCTAGCGGTGGTCATGTCTCTTGATGCGAAAATTAGAGGAACCTGGACTTGGCTTCGTTTTTCTTTGGTTGGATTCTTTGCAGTTTTGTATATGGGGCTTTGTGTTTTTGAAGCGTGGGGTTCTCATGAAGCTCGCATTAGCATGCTTATGACCGCCAATAACGTGTACTACGATATTCCATAATTGCATGATCGTGATAATAGCCTGTGTATCATAGAGTATGTACTCATACAGATATTCTGTGGTTCATGACCGACTCTTTGGTGTTGATGAAACATTGTCTGTCCATACAGGGTGATGGTTGCCCTGCACAACGAGGCGGTGAAGCGCCACGATCAACACAGACAACATCACCAACTTGCCTGTTCAACGTCAATCACGATTCCTTTGAAAGAAGTCTGCGGCTTTAATACCATGCTCCGTTCCTGCATGAGACAGGACAGTCTATTTTCATGATTTGACGCAGTGATCTGCCGTATGTCTACTCTACCTCCTTGTATGTGCTGGAATATATTGCTTACATTCCAGCGGTAGAGTATCTCTCCAGCAGGCCGGTACACAAGAAGAGAACATTCTTGCGGACAACACTAGTTACCACCATTCATAAACCATTTCAATGGAGGATCCTCCCTACGAACCCCAGGCGCTCGAACTCGCCCGTCCATACTCCCCCACGCAAGAGCCATCATCAACCGCCCTTACGGCCATCTCGCAGGACCTCGTACACTATGACGAGTCGCACCAGGGACACGGTGACATACAATTTTTAGGCCAGGACTGCGGATACCACTCATCGGCCTCCTCCGCGCAGCACTCCTCCAGCGACATCTTCGGCGGCGACGACGAAGACGAGCCGCGCGACGGCAGCCACTCGCGCGCGTCGAGCCATTCCTCCATCTCCTCCATCCCGGGCTCCGTGCTGACGCACACAATGGACGGGTTCAAGGCGTTTGCGATGCACGAGACAGCGGCCAATGCGCCGCCGCCACCACGGGGGGGTTGGGACGACCGCGACGGCAAAGCCTACAGCCGCATCCTGCACACGGTGCGCCAGCGTGAGGCGGCCTTCCGCAAGCCCAGCTCCGTCCGCGCGATGCAGATGCACACCGAGGACGAGGGCGACGACGACGAGTTCCTGACGCCGCCCAAGCGCAAGGCCGGCCATCGCCTCTCCGACATCTCCGCGCGCTCGGCCGGCTCGTCGCCTCTCAAGCGCGCCTCGCCCTACTACTCGCCCACCGGGTCGGGCGCCAAACCCAAGCCCAAGAAGGAGTATCCGCTCGTTCTGCTGCACTGCAACTTGCTCCCGCCGTCGCTGCCGGTGCCTGGGCTGGTGGGGTGCCCGGACCAGAAGATCCTACAGGAGGTCCTGCCGCCGGAGTACTGGCGGCGGTGGAAGAGGCTGGAGGAGAAGGTCGGCTCGGGCGTGGTGCGCGACCGCGGCGTGCTGATCTCCCACCCGGAGGATATGTATGATGTGCTGGAGGAGCGGCTGCTGGAGAGTTTGGAGTTGCAGCGCCCGCGGCTGGATCATGGGCATTTTCTGGGCCACGATGCGGACTCGGAAAAAGAGGGTCACTCCACGACGGATGATGAGGAGGGAGAGGAGTGTCCGGATTGTGGGGGCCGCGTGGTCCACCATGTCGGCGCGGGCAGGAAATGGGAGATCCGGGTCTTTGCCGCTAATGGGCTCATGAAGGCGGGCGCCTGGGCCGCCGCGTGGAAGGAGATGGAAAAGGTTGACGTCGAGGTTGGGCTCTGGTTGCCCTCGGAGATTAGGAGGGAGCTGGAGAAGAGGCTGCTTGAGGAAGAGGGCTCCCGCAACAACAACGCTATGCCGGTGCCTCAGCTACAAGAGCCGGTGTGTGCTCTCCCACAAAGCCTGGATAATCCGCGTACACGTGAACCGACTCCTATCCCTGCGCAAAGATCCTCGTCGTCTGCTTCAGGAGCTACCATGCGGCAGGAACAGCAAGGCACGGACAGATTCTCCGACCCCAGGAAGCACGCGGCCGAGATCGACCTTCAAACCCTGCTCGTGAATTACATCCGGGTGCTGGCAGCCGACAAGCGAAATGTTACAATTGCTTTCCTTAGCATTCTTGTTATATTCTTTGCGATCGATCTCCGCCCCCGAGCGCCGGCCCCAGAATTGCGACTGTTCCCCCAAGATGTGGTGAACGTGGGCGAACTGCCGGTAATGTCTGTGTCTCAGCCTTTGTCGACGGTAACTCCAAGTCCAGCCGTGTCTACTAGTCTCAACCTGGATGAGTCGGTGCATTCCGTTGCGCTTTCTTCTTCCATGGTCCAAGATCATGCCGAAGACCCGGCGCCTAGTCCAAGTCCCGCTGTTTCTACGGGCGTTAATGTCGATGCGTCAGGGTCTACAGCTGTTCTCTCGTCTTCTATGGCCCAAAAGCATATCGTTGACCCAGCGACTACTACTGCTGGATTCAGGACGGAGGAGATCCCCGCATCGGAGGGAGAATCTAGTGAGTCCACGCCGCCGGAGGAAACGCCTGCATCGGTGGAAGAACCTAGAGAGTCCATTGCTACATTCGTTGAGGTTCCCGTGGATGAACAGACGTTGGGAGAGCCGGAAAGAGAAAACTTATCGATGACCTCCATGGCCGAGCCCGGTCCCCAAGTGGAGGTAGAAGCGGCCGATCCTCCAGACATGGATGAACTAGAGGAATCAACGGTGGATCTCGAGCATGACGCTCGCACCGAAGGTCAGCAGCCAATGTCCCTGGATGCTTGATTCGAGACGCAGGCCAGATTCTCGATTTACGACGATATGATACGCTACTTTTCTCTATGTTGTTACGGATCATAGCATTTGCGTCCTTTTTGTCTATTCACAGCGTCCATTGAAGCTACTAGTGTTAGATTGTTCTCCCGAGTGAATTAATCCACAGCATGCAATATTCGACGGACTATTCCGCAATGTGAGATGCATATGCGGCCAGCTGTAGGTACCATAGCCACATCCGGATATCAGGATTTTCGCCCCTGAGGCGTGACACGGTCCGCTAGATATGTCACTTCCACTATAGTGAGCCACGGTGTCGATCCCCCATATGGGCGACTTCGAGTCCGTCAAACCAGACGTCTATTGGCACTTTGTAATATGCAAGGGCGACAGGAGTGACAGCTCATTTCTCCGCGCTTTGACGCATGCACTCAGATGCTGTGGCTGTGAAGACCTGTCTCTGGCCGTTGACTCCTGAGTTGACGTTGTACAGAGGCTCTTGTCGATTGCGTTGACTTTATATAGTCAACTGGGTAAGACGTTCTGATATTCTAGCATGATTCTTTGATGTGCTCTTACAAGGGCTGCACTTCTCGTCGCAACGAGGATGGCTATTTCACCGAAGAATGACTTGACACGCGCAGTCCCTATTGGTATCCCTTGCTTGACTATATAATGACTTTGGTACTATAGTTTTGATCAAGAAACGATGTTTCTGGCCGTGGAGATGGGAGTATGGGCAGACTGGTGCCTATAAAGATGTCGTTGCCGGTGAAGAGTTGGATGGCAGAAGATTCGACATCGGTTTAAGGCTTTCTTCGTTGTATATGCTTTCCCAACAGTTTGTTTCTATATCTTTCTACAGTTTTTTCTCTTATTCTTGTATATGTTGAGTTCTTTCATCATCTGCCCTTAAAATGAAGGCCATCCGAGCGGCAATGGGCCTGTTGGTCTCAACGTGTTTGATGCAACTGTCCTTTTGCAACCTGGTCAAATACGAACTGAACCTGTCATGGGAAGACCGAGAAGTGGCCGGAGCTGTCCGGAAGGCCATATTGGTGAATGGGCAGTTTCCCGGCCCGACGCTACGAATGAAGCAGGGCGATGATGTTGAAGTCCTTGTGAACAACTCGATGCCGTTTGGGACCACCGTCCACTGGCATGGTAGGCTGACTTACTACAAAAGCCATGTCGTTGATGCTAACCTCTGAGCTAGGCATCGAACAGCTTGGGACGCCGTGGTCTGATGGTGTTCCGGGCCTCTCGCAGGAGAATATTCCTTCCGGAGAGGAATTCTTATACCAATGGAAGGCCGTGGACTACGGCGCCTACATCTACCATAGTCATGCACGAGGCCAGATCGATGACGGGCTCTACGGGGCGATCATCGTCGAGCCGGATGACTGCGTGGAGAAGCCGTTTGACCTGATCACCCAGGATCCGAGTGAGCTGGAGGCGCTCCGCAGGGCAGAGCGGGAAACGCAACCCATTATCGTTTCCGACTGGCGGCATATGACATCTGAAGAACTCTGGGAGGCTGAAGAAGTCTCCGGCATGGAGAATTACTGTGTCAATGCCGTTTTGATCAATGGAAAGGGTTCCACGATGTGTCTTGCGCAGGACCGGATTAATGCACTCACGACGTCTACGCAGAAGGAAGCGATGGGAAACCAGACTCTGACTGATATGGCGTATGTGATGAGCCTCCTTTTCCTTTGTGTTTATACTAACTAACTCTCTATCTATAGATGTCTTCCACCTATTGATGCTATACTGGGGCCCTTCGATCGCACGCCCGAGTTGGCTCCTCCGGGCTTTTACAAGGACTGCATCCCTGGAGACGGGCCTACGGAGAGATTCGAGGTGGATCCTGCCTCGATTTACAGAAGCTGGGATCTCATTAGCATGGCTAGCGTGTCAACGCTGGTGTTCTCGATCGACGAGCATCCGATGTACATCTACCGGGTGGACGGACGCTATATCGAGCCCCTCCGTGTCGATGCAGTCACCGTCCCGATTGGAACGAGATATTCGGTGTTTACGAAACTGGACCAACCGGCAGGCGATTACACCGTTCGGGTGGCCAACTCGGGGGTGAATCAGATCATCAACGGCACGGCTGTCCTGACATACACGACATCGACGCAAGGACAGGGCCGGCCGTCTCAGGCCTTTATTACGGAGACAGGCTCCAATGCCACCACCGCTACGGTGATATTGGACGAGACCAGCGTGGTTCCATTTCCTGTTGTCCAGCCTGCCGCCACGGTAGACCAGACCGTCATCCTGAACGTGGACCGGTGGAACTCCTCCTACCAGTGGCTCATGGGGGATGAGAGTTACTCCATGGAGCTGGAGGAAGCCAGCCCCGTGCTCTTCAACAAGAGCTCCATCCCTTCGAAGTACACCATCAGCACGCGGAACGGGACTTGGGTGGACCTGATTTTCAACGTCAGCAGCACCGCTCACCCCATCCACAAACACTCGAACAAGTTCTTCGTGCTCGGGTCTGGCACCGGTGCTTGGAACTGGTCTTCCGTGGCCGAGGCGATGCAGGATATCCCGCAGAGCTTCAACCTGGAGAACCCCCAGATCCGGGACACGTATGACACGGCTAGTCCGGCGCGTTCGGCAACGTGGATGGTCATCCGGTACCAGGTGGTCAATCCGGGGGCGTTTCTGCTGCATTGTCATTTCCAGACTCATCTGATGGGTGGAATGGCCCTGGCTATTCTGGACGGAGTGGATGCGTGGCCTCAGGTTCCAGAGGCATACCGGATGCCTGTTGTAGACGGTGGAGGAGAGTGAAGTTCGATGCATGTATGTACAAGATGTTTGTTAATGATGGTATGACTCTTTGTGACAGCAAGTCCGGTACTCTGTATACTTTATATCGCGTAACGTTTAGAGAAGTTCTATAGTGTGAACGTCACCGTTCAGGCTCTCGGCGATCAACGTTGCGATGGACCTGCGAGCGAGGCAGTAACAGAAAGTCCGGAAGCGTCTCAGGTGAGTCGATGATGGGCATGTGGCACTCCCCCTGACAGCGGCGGCTGTGTCTCCTCCCATATTGAATATATGCCTGCCTTCATTCAGCGTGCTCTTCTGTTATCCCATCCTGATGCGTTTCACCATTCACTACTCTTCTCCTCCCTCTGCATTCATTGCCTCTGACGATGTCGTCCTTCTCTGACTCTCTTCTTCTATCGTCTCTTCCCTCCTCTCGCTCTCCTTTCTTCCTCCTCTACACAATCTCCATCACTCCCCTACTCACACTTCCTGAAGCTACTTCCATTCCCCTTCACAAGAGGCTCGCTCTACTCCTTCCACCATGGTGTCCCCTTCCGAGGACACTCCCCCTCCCTCTACCTCTACCTCTACCGATGTCGAAGAATTTTCCCGCACTCTTGTCCGTCTTCCTGCCGAAATCAAGGACAAGATTCTCTCCGAGGTGCGTTGGTCAAGCCCTAACCTCGTCCCTCGCTCGCTTCAACCCTCACTAATGAAGGTATATATAGCTGGATCTCTCCAATCTCTCCAGTGTTGCCCGGGTCTGCCGCTCGTTCCACGAGCAGGCGGCCCCTCGCCTATATCGGGCCATCTCCCATACCTTCTATCCGGGCAGTGCCATGGATGAGTTCTTCTCCTGGCAGCGCTTCACCTCCTTCATGGAGAGGCTACTGGCTAGTACCCATGACTACGCCCAGCATGTCAGGGAGATCACCATCGGCAGTATGGACGGCTCCGACGTGCTCGGAAGTCCGCTCTACGCCGCCACGTCTCCTATCAAATTTTCTAGAAATCGTGATACGTTGGATTACTTTCTAGTTCAATTGCTCGATAAAGCGGTCAATTTGGCCATTTTTAGGTGAGTGTGCCGACTGATGACCACCTAGGTAGAATGCAGATTGAAACTGACCATTTAGATGGGACCTTAACGTGGAGCTTTCCCCGTCTCTACTCCTCGCCCTTGAGCGCCTAAGCAACTTGCAGTCCTTGCATGTTCGACTTTCCGTCGGCCCCATGTCCCAGCGTGTGTATGCAACCTCCTCCTCTGAAGACCTGGAGGCAAATACCCAAACCCCCGCCAGCATGGTCCCTTCTAGCAGTCCCATCCTTCCAGTCATCTCGGGCCTCAAGACATTGACCATTCTCGACATCCCTTCGTTGGACTGCATCCCCGAGGTTGCCAAATGCATCTCATCCTCGTCTTGCACCCTCAAGACCCTGCAAGTGTCGTCCGCTGACGCCCTAGCCCTCAAGAAGTCGAGGTTCCTTCCCCCGCTTCCAAACGCCACCCACCACAACGACGATCAGGGCTTTGACTTCAACGACATCTTTGGGTCGTATTCGGACGACGAAGAGGACGATGAGGATCAACCGGTCATCCCCGAGGAGCTGCGCCCCACTCCTGCGATGCTGCGCGAAATCACCGCGCAGGAACAGGCTCTGACCTTACTTTTCGACTTTGGGCTTTCGGTGCCAGCAGGCGACAAGAGTATCCACACCTCGATCTCCAACCTGACTGTTCACGACTCGAGACCTTCGAGCTCCACCCGTGTCGATACTGTCAGTCTTGGTGACTCGTCTGTGTCGTCCGTTGGACCCGCGTCTCTGGTGTTGTCGGGACCGAGCAATGCACGCACGTCCATGTCGTCCATGTTCGAGACGGCCGGCGGCCCCGTGAAGCCAAACGCAAAGTCTATCAAAGAGTACGTCCGCGCGGCGCACGGTCTCCCCGTCGAACGGCTGTACCTGTACCAGGTGCCAGTCACGACCAGCACCCTCACCAGCGGTGTCGACCTGTCGTCAATCAGACACCTGTCGCTGCTCACCGTGGGCCCGCAAGACGACATCTGGGCAGCGATGAACCAGAGACACGCGTACACCCCGTACAACCTCGTCTCCATCCATACCGACCATGTGGTGCCGTCGTTCCTCGATTTCGTCCACAACCTGTCCCGGCTCTGCGAGCTGTTCATCCTCGAACGCAGCCACCGCTCGACCCTCGTGAACACCGCCCGCATAACCGCGACCATCACCGACCCGCCGCTTCGTCCTGGATAAGCATACGTCCCATCTGGAGCGACTTGTCATCCGCCACGATGAGACCTCCGCCTGGGATCTTGACCCGGCCACCGCGGCTCTACTCACGTTTGCGCCCAAGCTGGCAGAGCTGGCGGTCACTGTCAACTTCGACAGCTATGTAAGTCAGCCGTGGCGTATTCCTGCACCGAGCCCCCAGAACTGACCTTACCAGAACGTCGTGATCCACAACCTCCACAACATGACTTCGCTCAGGGCCCTGCAGATTTTCTGGCACCACAAGCTCCACTACAGCCCCGCCTTGCGCAGGGAACTCGCCTTCCTCGCCGACCTGATAATCTGTCACCCCATGCTGGCCATCGAATACGACGGCATGGGTCACATCCGCTCCGGGCCTGTCACCAACTGCATCGTCCACGTGCCGGCGCGACTCGCCCAGCTGCGCGATATGAGGGATGGCTATGTGTCCGACCCCGAGGTGAGCAGACGCTCTAGCCTCGGGAGAGGTTCGCGAGTCTATGTGAATGAGAGTCCACTGACGGTGGTGCCGGATGAAGTCTTTGCAAGAAGCAGTGCGTCGGGGTTTGATGTTGAGGAGATTGTGGGTGTGAAGATGTGGGAGCCCAGGACTTGGAATCTGAAGCTTTGAGGGATTTTTGATCACGGTTCAATAATGACGAAATGTTACCTGTTGCATGAATGCCTGGTTTCATTGTTTCAGGTTTTGTGTTTCTGGTTTATGGATGCATAGCTGCTGCTGGTTTTATGGATGCACGGTTTTGATGGGTTTCGCCACGCCAGTCTGGACTGGGTTTCTGAGCATTAGTATTAACTAGGAGTTTCCACTGAGTTCTCTTTCTTGAATAAATGAGGCATTTAGCGCTCTGATAGCGAATATGACCGTCGTTGTTGTACTTCACACTCCCCAGAACAACAGTGAATGAGGGCTCACCGGATCACATGCACAACCCCACTTAGTCATCGGAACCCGGCATCCGCATCGTCCGATGGCCTAGTTAGGCAACTGATTAGGTCAGAGCACCACCATCTTCTTCTCGAACTCTCGAACAAGTCATCCCACTCCCTGCAAGAGTGTGCACGACAGCAAAATGGGCCCAAGAAAAGGAGGCGAGAACTCCAAGAAGGCCGCTGGCAACGCCCGCGTACGTTACCCTTCCTACCACCCGATCGAACAAGCTCATCCATCAACCTACCCCGCCCCCACTTCACCACCATCAAGACCACACTCACTGACAGAACCACGCACATACAGAAGGCCGAAGCCGCAGCCACCAAGAAGGCCGCCGAAGACGCCAAGCGCGCCGCCGAGGAAGACAAGCAGTGGCAGAAGGGTGCAAAGGGCAGCTCCAAGAAGTGCGCCCCCAACCACCAGTCACACCATCTACACCTACAGAATACAAGCTAACCACCATGGTGCCGACAGGGACGATGCCGAAGCCAAGAAAGCCGAAGCAGCCCGTAAAAAGGCCGAGCGTGACGCCCTCCTAGCCGCCGAGGAAGCGTCCCTCCCGTCCAAGGCGAAGAAGTCGAACCAGCCGCAGAAGAAGTCGCGCGGGCTGGACCTGGCGCAGCTGGATGAGGATACGCCGGCATCGCGCAAGAGCGCCGCGCTCAACGCGTCCGGCATTGACAACGCGCTGGACGCGCTGTCGCTGACCGGCAAGGACTCGTCCAAGATCGACCGGCACCCGGAGCGTCGCTTCAAGGCCGCCTATGCGGCGTACGAGGCGCGCCGCATGCCCGAGGTCGAGGCGGAGAATCCCGGTCTGCGGCGGCAGCAGCGCATCGAGCTGATAAAGAAGGAGTTTGAGAAGAGCGAGGAGAACCCGTTCAACCAGGTGCACGTGGCGTTTGATGCGTCCCGGGAGGAGATCAAGCAGGTGCGGGAGGCGGAGAGGAAGAAGGTTGAGGCTAGACTGGCGAAGTGATTGGTCGCAAAGGCTTTTCTTTTCGTGGAGGTGAAGCCTGAGACTGAGTTTCCCCGTGTATAGCGGAAGGCAGTTCGGGTCATTGACTAGGCGTGGGGGTTTAGTATACCCCGGTTGGATGAGCCCGGACTAATGTGCGGGTCTGTTATGTGACTATGATCAAATAGTTGTCCGGGGTGCATGTAGCTTATCTACACGCCGAGCCGACATATGCAGGACAAAAATAGATAAATGTTCATTCATTCATGCATCAGCAGCGGCATACTCCTACCACTACCAAGACAAAATGGTATCATGCAATCTAATATCCAATACACGGGAAGAAATAAACCAAGACAGCCACGCCATACACACACGCAAACAGGCACCACAAAGGAGACTGATCTATCCCATCACTGCGCGCACGTCCCAGACATACAGACTCTCATCCCACCCGACACTCGCGCACCAGCCTTCACTACCAAACAAACACCAGTCAACACCGGTAACAAACTCTGTATGACGACCCATACGCCCCAGCTCAGCACCCATTGTGGGGCCCGGCCCGGCGCGCATGGAATCGACATCCCCGATAGCTCCAGGAGGGGACTGATCGCTCCAGGCGCGACAGGTCATATCGTAACTACCGCTGAGCAGAACGTTGGAGAGGTGAGGGGACCACGAAATCTTGCGCACGGCGTATTCATGTCCAAGCATGACGGCCTGGGGACCCTGTTGCGGGGCGCGAATGTCAAATGTGCGAATGGTGCGGTCGACGCCAGCGGTAGCAAGAATAGACGGCCGGTACTTGTTCCAGTCGTGGGTCAGAGCTTCGGATGGGGGAGTCGCGGCAGGAGGCACGCCCGGCTGTCCGGGGATAGGTGAAACCGGAGCCGCATGGATAGGAATCTGAAGGGTAAGGTGGTTGGAAGCAGAGGCTGGGGTGCGAAGATCGAAGATGCGGACGTAAGAGTCGGAGGTGACACACGAGAGGATATCCGGCGAGTGAGGCGAAAAGGCAGCCGAGTAGGTGCAGCTGTGGGTGGGCAGGGTGACAAGTGAATGAGGGCGATGCGGGGACCAGATTCGTACAGTGCCGTCCCAACTGCTGGAACAGAAGCGATCTTTCGCGACTAGGTTCCAGTGCACACTGAAGACCTCGCGATTATGTTCTTTCCAGTTCTGAACGGGGAAGTCATTCAGACTGCAGTCGAAAAGTTTGATGCTCCCATCACCAGAGGCTGTAAGGACCTGGTTCTCATGGATCTCAGACCATGCGAGATCATACAGCGAGTCCTGAGTTGTGAACCTAGACAAGTAAGTCGACTGTGATCAGTAGAATGTTCAATTCACACCAACTTACCACTTTACAGGCACGATTCCATTGGGAGTGAGCTCCAAAATGTACATGCGCCCATTGCCCACCAGCCCGAAGTTGGCCGACGCGGCGACCGCTAGCCGGTTATCAAAGAATGGGGAGTACTTGACCGCACAGCCGTTGTAGCCTTCTGTGCGGAAGTGGAGCATGGTTCTCTGGATTGACTGGGGCCACGCTCAGCGGAGGGAGGAGGAAGAGGTGAATGGAGAGGGGGTAAAGGAAGTGGTTGTTTGTGTATGTCGAACAGAAAATAGAAGGGCGAAGGTGATCGGAGGAGGAAATCCATCCAGCGGACGGAGAAGTTGCGGGGAGACCACATGCCGAGGTTGTGCCTGATTCCTCAGGCCATAGCTGCCAGCCCTCACTACGTCATCTAGTACGGACTAGATGTTGATTGATCCATGCTTGTCAACGATCAAGTCCAGGATGTTTAGTTCACACAGAACAGAATCAGATCATACAGACAATTCACCAGCAACTACCTCCCAGCATCCACATGCGAGCATCTCTGTTGACAAACATCTCTTTCGGTCAGTCATAGATGTCACTCTGACGACAACGGGACCAAACTGTCAACCAAAATGACCGCAAACCTACCAGCTTCTTCGTAGGGAAATACAGCCACCATGCACACAACATCTTGGTCAATTAATCTCCAGCTACACCCCCATCATGCCGTCGCATGACCACACCGACAAGTCCGTCGCCGCGCAATTCTTCCACACCGAAGTCTCCCGTCTGGGAGCGCAACCCGGCCTTCGCTCGCTCCCGCCAGGTCCGGAGCGCGATTTCCTGACCCTCACCTGGGGCCCCATCGTCTACCGAACGACCTACGCGCCCGAGTCGCACCGTCTCCTCCCCTTGTTCCTCCGCGCGCTGAACGAAGCAATCCAAACCGCACTGCACCGTCTTCCGGGGACGCGCAAAGAAATCCATCTCCTGGAGACAACCTACGCCTCGAAGGTGTTCAGCGCGCAAGAGCAGTACCAGGACGTGGGCGAGGACGTCATCCGGCAAATCTTTCACGACTGGAAAGTATCACTTGCGCTGCCGTCAATCGAGCTTCCGGTGCGTCTGCGACTATGCTTGATCGTGGATGATGCGGTTTTGGCTTCTTTTGCCAAGGAGATGGACTTGGCTGCGAAGGAGGAGCGAGATGCGCATACCTCCGGGTGTCCGATAAAGGTCCTCGAGGAGAATTTTCCCGACTTGCATCGCAGAGATTCCAATCCAGCCGTAGGGTCCTATCCTGGGTGGACAACCATAACGCTATCGTCGCTGGTAGAAGTCTACGATGGGTTAAGAGAAGGCAAGAAATTGATGAAGTATCATAGTCCGGGGAGCGTATACATGGGAAATGGGGAGTGGAAAGTAGAGTCGGAGGTCTTTCAAAGTACATAATGTCTTCATACCCAGTATCTAAGACAACGAGCTACGATCCATTCGTTCTCCTTGTTCTGCTGCATCCTTCGATCTATATACACCCATCCGCCACCTGATTGGCCACTTCAAGCGCAAATCACGTGTGGCGCAATATCTCCGCCATGATACGAACAGACGAACAGTCACAACTCTTCCATCCTCACCACCCTCGCCCTCAAATCAAATGGCCGGCAGTCGGAGACGGTGGCCCCTATGGACCGTTTTCTATCCCGCAAAAGACCCCGGTCCCCATCCCCATCCCCCGTGCTGCATCCGGACGGCGTCCCGCCACCGGACGATGACTCGACCGACGTGAAGCTAGCCCAGCTCGTATCCCTCTTCCCAGAAACTTCCCAAGATCTTCTCCTGGACATTCTCGTCGCCAGTGGCGGCTCCGTAGACCGTGCTGCGTCCACCATCTCCTCGCAGCGCGTCTTCAACCCACCCGCCAAACGGGCCACTCCATCCACACCCGCGGTGCAGACCTCGCTCTCCGCACACGTCCATGTCCTCCCGCCGACACTGGGAACGGCGACAGCGCCATACCCTCTGAAACGCCAGCCACTAACGCGGAAAGGTAAGACGCTGCATCTGTTCGCGCCGGAAGACGTCGCAGCGCACACGCCCTGCACGATCATCCACAACTTCCTCCCCGCGGCGCAGGCCAACGCGCTCCTGCGCGAGCTGCTCGACGAGTCGGCCCATTTCTCGCGGTACCAGTTCCAGCTCTTCGACCGCACCGTCGAGAGCCCGCACTCTGGCTGTGTGTATGTTTCCACCGCCGAGGAGTACAGACAGCACACGAAGGAGTACATATACGGCGGCACGTACCGCTCCAACGTGCGCCAGATCACGCCGCATATGCGGAGCGTTTCGGGCGCGGTGCAGCGCGCTGTGAATGACGAGGTCAAAAAGCGTATCCGCACGCACTACCCCGGCGGTGAGAAGCTGCGGTACCAGTCGCCGAAGGAGTGGATGCCCAATGCGGCTTTTGCCAATTGTTACGACGGGCCGGCGGAGAGCGTCGGCTTCCATGCTGATGAGCTGACGTATCTCGGACCCCGTGCGATTATCGGGAGTCTGAGTTTGGGGGTGGAGCGGGAGTTTCGCGTGCGACGGGTGGTGGCGGACGATGCGGACGAGGATGCTGAAGCACGGGAAACCGAATCTACGTCTACATCTACACCGAAAAGAAACACTCAGAGCTCTTCGGAGTCTCGTGCTGACGCACAGGGCCAAATTTCCATCCATCTGCCTCACAACTCCCTTCTCGTCATGCATGCTGAGATGCAGGAAGAGTGGAAGCATGCGATTGTCCCTGCGCAGACCATCTCGCCCCATCCAGTCTCCGGCAATCGGCGCATCAACATCACGTACCGATGGTACCGGGACTCACTCCATCCGCGGAATACGCCGCGCTGTCGGTGTGGGATACCCGCCATCCTTCGGTGTGCGCAGCGCAAACGGGAGTCCCGCGGCAGGTACATGTGGATGTGCTATGCAGGGTTTGCGCCGGGGAAGAAGTCCTGCGGGTTCTTCCAGTGGGCTGATTTTGATGACGATGGGGAGCCTCTGTGGGAGAAGAAGCAGACGGAAGATCATGCTCCTATATTGAGGAACTTTGTAGATGGATCTTTGGAAGAATAGCGGCTGTGTATGCACCACTAGCTCTTATACAGTATCTTATAACACAATCATTGCGAGGAAAGACATCATAGCACATTTCTGAGGCAGCCAATACGCGAACAATCCAACGCGGACAAGTTCCTATACAACTCGAGACAAACGTACGTGCATAGGGATCCCGTCAGACAACATCGACTGCCACCAATGCGCCTGTATAGCATAACGAATCCAATGTAGCTGCTCTGGCCCTCCATCCATCCGTCAAGGTATTGATGTTGACAGCCTTGTTCGAGTACTTTCTGTCTCATGGTCAGCTCAAAACAAGCAATGGATTCGAAGATTTAAGGCGTAGCCATACCTAACAACACGTGCCCAATGCACTAGTCCATATGACACCCACAGAGAGAAAAGACGCGAATAGTGTCCGAACGAGACTTAGTCCTTCGACATGGTATCTCCTTTGCACGTCATCGTGAAGTAAACGCTCGTGCGACTTCCACTAGACAGGCTCCTTCACTCAACATCTCTTCAACTCAAGAACCCAATAGCAAAAATCTTACCTCCAATGGCAATGTATTCGAACGGTCTCTCGAGCCGTCAGAAGACCCCGGCAACTGCTGCCTTCGTCGCCGACAACAAGTGCCAGATGGGCGACGGTCCGAGCTCCAGTACTCGGAGCACGCGAGTGCCCCTACAAAGATGCAACATAGGATCACGATTGGAACGAGGACCAATGCAACGACTATTATGGACGTTTTGTATCGATGATACAGACTCTTAGGCATGATGGCTTTGAGGGATGTAGCAAGATAACGCGCATAGACATGGGATGGTGGTTAATGAAGCCGTTCGCAAGAGGTAGAGAGCCGTAGGTCTAAGCATAGATGCGTCCGGCTCTGCTGGTCCTGCCGGATACATGGCGTTGTTGGGGTGATGTCGTCGGAGGAAAGAACGTATGCCGAAAAGTCCAGCGCGACTGACAAGTAGGCTTTGATTGTTTATTCTTCGACTGCAGAAAGGTCACATTGGGTATATAAACTAGAAGGTCAAATCATTCGTGTTCCACCTCTACCCGCGGAATAATCATATCCTTCACGGACTTCAAGGTGGCTTCGTCCAACCGCGAGAATCGAATCTAGAACCACCAAGTTAGCATCTCATCTCGAGTCTACTCCAGTAATTTCCGCACGTACCAGCTCCTCAGTTCCTCCTCGGGTACCCACATTCCCAAACAAGGTCGCCTCGGAATGGCTTGCTTCGATCTCATGCGCAACCCGCTTGGCCCAGATTCCATCCCAATGCCAATCGCCCGGCTGTCGCGCCTGGGGACTTCCTCGTTTTGTACCCGGTGCAAGTCCAGATGAACTGCCTTCCCTCCTGTGCGCCTTCCAGGCATGCCAGGCACTCGGGTTCCCAGCAGCTTCCAGGGGTAAGGAGTCGAGCACAGACTCGTCGTCAAAGGTGGAGCGGATATAATCCAGGAGGACAGCCACTGGGACCGAGGTCCTTCCGCCGGGGGCCTTCTCCTCGGTCGATGGAGCGGCTGGATCTTCTGCACGGTCACTTTCCCCTTCATTTTGGGCTTGTGCTTCAGGAGCCGAGGCACCGTCTCCCTCCGCGGGCGACTCCTCGGGGTTGTTTGTATCGCGACCGTCATCACCGCTAGGACCTGTGCCGTTCACACTCACAGCCCTGGACGATGCGTTCGAATTGATCCCGCTTCGCTTGGCGCCTCTACCAAACCAGTGTGGAAATCCATGGCGCAGACTGAAACCACCGGGGGGTAGTCGCTCCTCGTCCGTCGCGCTGACAGGATCTTCGCTTGATGCGTTGGTGCTAAAGGTATACGTCGTGAGGGGTACGATCAACGGATGGAATACATCGGTGGAAAAGGTCACCAGGGGAGGGAGATCCGGATAGGAGGGCGGGAAGCGGATTTGGGAGCGGAGTACGGCAGAAGCATATGGTCCTGAGTATGGGTTAGCTCACGACGAAACACCAATTGCACTCGCACTATTGAATCATAGGATCGAGTGACACGGAGTTACAACATACCGGATCGAACGAATATGACAGCAGTCCAGAGGGTAGGATCGTTTGGGGCCACGCTCACATATACACCCGGAGGCGCGGCGTGTTTTAAGCTGGCACTGGAGTCGGAGACGCAATTAGCTCCACATTCCACGTAAGCTGGGTTAGGAAAGCATAAAGTATGCACGTACAATTCCAGGAGCAGTTGGTGCTTCCGGAGGGCGGGTATATTGGGCAATCTGCAGCTCGACATGTCGCCGATAGGACTAATTGGAGAGGACGGAGAGAGTGACGGGGCTTCAGGGACGCGATGGACGTTCGGCCCGCACTGACGCCGCCCAGTGTTAACTCCGCTATCTCCGACAGATATAGTATGCATACAATAATATCATTGAATTGCTTCATTCAAAAATAGGCCGTCTATGGTAGTCTAGGTATATAGAGAACGAGTCGTCACAGTCATCAGGACGCTAACCGAGACGCCACGTCAGTCCAAAAAGAAGGCTGATCCATGCCTGTAATCGATAGTCCTTGTCCCACTCCCTCGTAAATTCCTCCAGCGATGTTCTCCGTCCACCAGATGAGCAAACCCGTCATGCCCCCTGTCGGGGTCCCATCCTTACGTAGAATAGCTGACCCCATATCCACGCCGTATCGGGCGCAAGTTTGGGCAGCACCCATTGCCACGCCCGCAACACGCTCGGTGACCCGATGGGACCGTTCGTACTGGTACAAGCTGTAAGCCATGGACTTGATAAAAGGCGCGATGAACTTGAAAACGATAAAGATGTAGATGATGATGGACGCCAGCGTTCTATGGATGTAAGACCGTCGCGGCCGGTTCCCGGCTGCAGGAAATCCACCCGAACGTCTGTTTCCATCCAATCGTGCCTGGAGAGCAGCACCCAGATGGCCAGGAATATTTTGTTGAATCCGTGCGGCTTCGTCCTGGTTCAAATCTGCCGGAAGAGCATCGAGGAGGTACCCAATGGCACCAGTGTACAAGGACCGCACGAGCTGGCCGTCCGCGCGAGGCTGTTGAGCCTCATACACTGCATTGCGAAGCAGGTTCAATGCTGTCGAGCAAAAATTAGCACTTCGAATTCACTCTGTTTATATCTCGTGACAAATTGGGATATCCACAACGAGAGCGAACTAACCTGGAAGAACTCGGCTCCATTGTATGCCGGAGTCGATCTCATACCCAGTCGTACCGGTGACCACGGGCTCCTCCAGTCTGGCCAATTCCATGCCGAAGCTGTCGCCTTGGGTTGAGGAATTCGAGGAAAATGTGGAATCCAGGTCGTTCAGTGTGGTACTGCTCGCAGTGGCGGGACGCTGGAGGTCTCCCTCTGACCACTCGGGTGCTAGACCGAGGTGACAATGATCTCCCATGGGTGATATACTGTTGGTTTCAAGATATTTTTTCAGACTTTCGGGTTTCTTTGTTGCTTGTTGGTTGTTCTGATCATTCGCATCCGCAAGCCGTTGGATAGATGAGAGTAATACTCCAGGCATGCGCCGTTTGATGGTGATAGGAATTGCGGACAAAAGGAGTGACAGCCCTGGGAAGTCGAGGGCATGGATGTCGACCGGCGGTTCATCCATCTCGGCTTCCTGTCTGGCGTGCGATGAAGGTGCGAATGGAGGGTAAGAATCAGGTGAGGGGGCGACTTCCTCCGATGATATTATTCTAGGGACCCCGATAATAGGAAAGCGCCGATGACTGCCAGTGACGCGGATCGGAGAACATATGAACCAAAAATGATAGTCGCGTTAGCATCATACATGCCTTAGTTCCGTGTCAATCATCCCAAAAATGCATTTGTCCCGGGAGAAGAGATGTCGAAACAGACGTAGAGTGCAAAGATAACCGTTGAGGCGCAGATGGGCCGATTTTCACATGTCAGCCGTGGCGACTCCACCCGTCAGAGATATAAGATAACGCCATCCCCAGCAATCAGTTGGGACGTCCTGCATCGGAAAATAGGGTAGCACTTTCACGTTCATGTTCATCTGCAGCGGAAGCGAAAGCAATAGCTCCAAGGCATGTGATGAACCGACTTTAAAGCGTGCGTCGTCTCATCCGGGGACCTTGTTGTAATAGGCCGCTGCAAATCACTCAAGAATTATGGAAAGGAAGAAAGCCCTGACTCACCAGAGGCTCTAAATTGCTTATGCTTCCTCTTCGGGCATAAACGTTACGTTATGTCATTCAAAGGGCGTGAACTATTGCGATCTGTTGCGCCCTTCGAACGACCCCCTTGGTCACTGATACGACACTGAACTGCCAACATATAAAAGATCAATTTTCATTCCGAATGAATTAAACAAACTTCCTTGCTTATGGTGTATATACGCATGACATCTCAGACACAAGAAAAATGAAAACAACTTTTTCCGCCCATCCAACATCTCAGAACATTATGTATCTCAGATACCTCCCCCTCCTGGATAGTTCCCTCCGGAATGGTGCATCTCCCGCGGAAGACCAGCATCCGCCATCAGAGTATCGGTGTTCTTTGGACTAGGAATCGGGATGGGTGCTGTTCCGGTATTCGAGTCCAACATGGCGTCTTTGATCGGCTCGCCCATCACACCCGCATCAGCGGCTGGCTCAAACCCTCCTCCACCATGACCCCCTCCCCCGTCAAACGCCAACCCCTGCAGGTCACCCAAGTCCAATTTGTCGTAATTGTCGTTCAGTCGCTGGAGGAATTCGGGATCGAACCCCATCTGCACGAATGGGTCCACAGATCCAGCCGGGGTCGAGAAAGACGAGACCCCAGCCGAAACACTGCTGCCCCAATCCGTCGATAAGCCGGAGTTGGGGGCACGAGCTAACATTCCCGTACTACCGACAAAGCTACCGGTAGAGCTTCCCGGCATGCTTGGGACGGCAGATGACCGACCAGTTCCTGGGAATGCGGGACTATGGATACTGGGGCTGGAATAACCAGAGCTCAGGGGGTACCGGCGACACAAACTTCTTGCGGAAAGGTTGGTTTCGACAGGCGGTTGTCGCAACCCATCCTGGGCAGCAAATGGCGGTCGCATACCCAGGTTTTCGAGTCGGATATGCTCAGACCCGGGGACAGCTTCAAGCCCGGCGTCCCGCTTCAGAACGCTAAGCCAGACGGGATTATCGGCACATGTCTGATTCCACGGGTCGTCATTTCCATAAATCACCTGTCGTGCCTCGTTTTGGATCATTTGATCCGTGGGAAAGACGCCGGCCGCCATCTGATTATGAATATAGGAAGTGAGTTGAGCTTGAAGACGACGAAAACAATTGACATCTTCGGGGTTGGCCAAGTTGACGGACGTCTTGAACGGATCCAACACGGTGTGTTCATGGCCAATGAGATACGGAGGCATGGCATTCTCGACCAAACTCTCAACTTCTGGTTCGAAACCCCAGTCACCGTGCCACTGTGCCATGTCCGCACCACTCTTGAAATGGGACGCCAAGTGATCGGTTCGATCCTTCCACGTGGTAAGGACGGTCCCACAGAATCCACAGCGAGATCTTATCTCGCAGATGTTACTGCGCCATTTGTCCATGGTGGGGTGGAACCTCACATTGTGCATCAACCGCAGGTGTTGATTGAGATGATCTTTCCGATAGAAGCTGCGTTCCGTGAGAGACTTCTCCTGGCAGCTGCTGTAATTGTGTGACTCCAGGTGATCATGGTCTGGATCAGCTGCCATACAGAAGACGCAACGCCGTACGTTGTCAACAATGGTTACACCTCCATGGGGCGAGCAGGTCCACTTCTCCAAGGCCAAGTGCAATGACTTCTCATGCCGCTGCCAGTCATACTTGGTCTGGAATGAGTCGGCACAGAAGGTACACTGATAGATCCGTGACCCACGGGCCTTGTGTTGATTGAAGGTGTTGATGGGGGCGGATGCTTTGCGACGACGACGACGTTCCTTTCGTTCCATTGAACCAAAGGACCCTAGGGAGGATCGGTGGGAGAAGGCAGAAGCAAAGGACAGGTCCGAGATGGAAGAATGACTTGCCGACCGACTTGTCTCCAAGCTACTGACGGATGGGGTATGGAATATATTGGAGTTGGGATGGCTTGAGTCACCACTGGACCCCGTCTTCCGAGAATGGGAACGCACGTGACCAGACTGGGACGATCGCTGCGATGGGTCCAGAGGCGTGTTCACCAGGGCTCGCAGAATATCCGAGGTGGCAGCAGGTTCGTTTTCTGGGGGAGAGTGCTTCCAACGTTCCAGCGGAGTCATCAGAGCCATGTTCAGATGTGACTGTCCGGGAACATCAACGGCGCCGGGAACCGGAGAACCGCTCCGTGGTGGAGGCCGTACTTTGCCGCGTCGCCGGGCATTGGCAAGCCAATTGCAGATCTGGGTGCGTTTGAGGCCGGTTCGTTGTTTCAAATCATCCTTCTCCTGGTCATTGGGGTAGGGATGTTCGTGATGCTCCTGAAGCCAGGTCTTGAGGATGCGAACTGCCTCGCGGGAGAGGCGCGAACTGCTCTTCCTCGACCGACCCTCGATCTCTTCCGCCGTCGCCATTCCCGTCAGCGACTTGAGCGCCTTTTTACCGCTCAAACCACCGAAAGGGATGTCGACATTTTCATTGATTGGAGGGAAAGTGCTCAGAAATTTGCCTGGGGCTTTGGCATGGGTGAAGCTACACTCTCGATAAAGCGTGATACAGCAAGTACAGCCACTGTTTTGCATGACACCGCTCTTCGCGACGAAACAGTCCAAGCCCATGTGCCGACAGAAATCACAGGGGTCTTTGGCGCGAAACATGGGATAGACGCGGTTGTCTATCCAAGGGTCGATGGGCTCCCTTCGGGTGCAATCAGGAAGTGGCTGCTCTGGCGGGTCATTGGAGAATTCCAGAGGTTGTTCGAGGGAGAGCAGTTCATGGTTGGCGGCAGCATCGTCATTTTCATCGAATTCGCGATGGTCCGAAGCCACATCATCGTCGCGGGCATAAGACCCGTACGAGGCCTCATCGAAATTGAAGTATTCCATTTTGGGTGGATCTAAGTTTCGCGACACCTCGTTTGATGAGTCAAGAGCCAACGAAGGAAGCTCCGTCTCGACCACCAGTCAACGTTGTTACGGTCGAGATCGAGGAAAACGGAGCAAGAAAAGACCACGATAAGCGGATCAAGGAAATCTCCTTGAGAGAAGAGAAGAGCGGGCAGTGTCAGACCTAAGAAGGGAAGGGCTTCTGCGTCTGGGGTATCAAAGGCATGCCGGACCGACCAGACGTGCTAGCATTTTCTATCAGGGCCGCATGCTGGGTCGACCGAGGCGCCCCTCCGCGCCGTTCTCTGCAGTCGTCAGTCAAGCTAACCATGGGCGGCAGGGAGTGGACAGGTGGACAGCCCATCAGAGAGCATCCCAGGGTCCGAGTCAGAGGAGCAGCCGGAGAAATGCAGATGGGGCCGAACGGCGAACAAGAAAGAGGAAACCTGCACGCCCTTCCGTTGACAACGCTTGCCCTAATGGGGTTAGCGCGAGTGGGACAGGGCGTGCATGCCGCTAGTCCTAAACAGGCAGGGGTGATTCATCCCCAGACGATATCGGAGCATCCCGAGGTCGCTTGATATCAGTTCTCCCTCGTATCCTCGCGCATTCTTTCCCAAGCCACCATCCACCACCGAATATCGGGGGACTGATCGTCTTGACCTCGTATGCCACCGTGGATCCAGCCATCATCTGATAAAGCCAACTTCCCCATGTCCAATGACCACACATGCCTATCACGCGTCACTCAGGCAGGATCAACTATATTCACAATTCGTCCAACCATGATGCCCTCCATGACCGAGACATCCATCTCACTGCGCTTCTAGAACCGAACAGCCGCTGCCATCTCCGCGGGCAGAAACTCCATCTATCAGCGCCTGAGAGATGAGAATCGCAAGAGTCTCACCGCCACAAGAAAGGGATATCACAAGACCACCATACACATCCACTAACAATCCTATTCTACACGTCACTCCGTCAGAGGCGTTCTCTGCTATACGCGTCTCCGGCAAATTGGCTCAACCCGGATCCATGAGTTAAATGCTTTGAAGTAGGCTCCAACATTCGACGGAGTCCGTGGCCAGGGATCCAATCGTCCCATTCGAAGGCATCTTCATTATGATAAAATTATCTGGGATGTCCTACTCGGCGATCTGTCTGACATACACCCAGGACACCAAAGACTGAAACTCACACTACAGCAATATCAAAATATCCCTCCTATCCAAGGCATATATACACACACTTACTCTCCCAGAGCACCCTTCACAGCCCATATTTCGCATTAAACTCGTCCGCCACTTTCCGTGTTATTTTCATTATGTCCACACATCCTGGAGAATCCGAATGGCAACAAATGGACAACGGATAACGCTTCAATGGCAGTTGCACAATACTACCATCAGTCGCCGTCACCGATTGTTCTTCCACCTGCTGGCGCACATGTTTCTCCACGTCTGCGAGATCCCAAGGCTTCTTCTTCCGGTCGATGACCAGCATACCGTTGGCGTCATATTTCACATCGCCATACAGCTCCGCCCAAAATTCAATCCCAAGATCATTGGCCGCTTTCTCCATGTTGGTCCCCGCGAGTCCAAACACAGGTACCCCCTTAGGAATCCCCAGCATGACTGCCTTGGCCACCTCATAATCGCGACACATCATCCTGTACAGAACCCCGTGGGGCTTGACATGGTTGAGAGCGATGCCCTCTCGGTCCAGGAACCCCTGCAGCGCTCCCACCTGATAGATGACAATGGCCGTCAGCTCTTCGGGGGAGAGCTTCATCTCCCGTCGCCCAAAGCCCTGGAGATCCGGAAGCCCAGGATGGGCGCCAATGCGAACGTTGTGGGCTTTGCAGTTTCGGACAGTCTCCATCATAATCAAAGGATCACCACCGTGGAATCCGCAGGCGACGTTTGCGATGTCGATCATGGGGAGGAGCTCGAGATCCGGGCCGCACACCCAGTTCCCGTACTACAAAGGATATGTTAACTCTCATGCCGAACAGAAACAGACTCGTTGACTGGTGGAGACGTACTGCTTCGCCCATGTCGCAGTTAATCAACGCTTTTTGCTTGATTGGGCCCATGACTTTCACAGTTACAGTTCAAGTGGACTAACAAATCGAGACCTGTAATCTCAGTGCTCGGAGGTCAGCGGTCAGCAGGATACCGTGGAGATACCAGGCATGAAGTGATAAAGATGGAATGAGGGAGCTCACCAAATCCCGAAGAGGGGAAGCATGTCTTGAACCGTTGCGGCTATCTTCTCCAATCTGAGGGGTCGTTCTCGGGCGACTGGAACTGATCATCTCCACACCCTCTCCAATTCTCCAGCCTGGGCATTGATCATCCTATACAACTCCAAATTAACTTATCTTGTATACCCTAGTTGCATCATGGCGGCTGGCTGTGTGGTCTCATTGGGCTACGTGTTGAGGGGTAGGTAGATACGACCTCAGGATGAAGAAATACACATTCCATTTAATCCGAAAGGCATCCCTGACACGGTCTGCGCTCGAAAGGGTTTTATACGTGAATCAATATTAATCTATTATGAAATCTCTCAAGACATTACTCGTGGCAAATCGCGGTGAAATCGCCGTGAGGATCCTAAAGACAGCCAAGTAGGCAGTACACCGAACCCTCAACTAGGATAACTAACGGCCATAGGAATCTCAACATCCAAACCATTGCGATCTATACCGAGCCCGATGCTGCCTCTAGCCATGTTCACCTAGCCGATCAAGCATGGCTTCTCGCGGGCCCACCATCGAAAGCCTATATAGATGGGTACATCATTGCAAGGCCGCCACCTATCACGCAGCTCTCTTCTGACCAACGCGCAGAGTTCAGATCATTGAGATAGCCAAGCAGCACAAGGCGGATGCAGTGATACCGGGATATGGATTCTTATCCGAAAATGCAGATTTCGCCCGAGCTGTTGCTGATGCGGGCCTTGTATTTGCCGGTCCTGCGCCAGAAAGCATTGAAGCCTTCGGTCTAAAACATACTGCACGAGACCTTGCGGCCAAAGCTGGAGTACCAATTGTGCCTGGCTCAGCTGGGTTGGTGACGAGCGGAGATGACGCTGTCAATGTATCGAGAGATTTGGGCTTCCCTGTATGTCATATTGTGTTGAGATCCCCATCGGCACGACAACGGCTGACGAAGATCACGTTAGGTCATGCTCAAGGCGACAGCAGGTGGTGGCGGCATGGGTCTTCTGACATGTAATTCGGAGGAAGACGTCCGAGAGTCATTTTCTACAGTTCAGTCGCGCGGGGATGCGCTGTTCAAGAACGCCGGGGTGTTTATCGAACGATACTATCCGTCGAGCCACCATATCGAGGTACAAGTCTTTGGCAACGGGGATGGAAAGGCCATCTCCATTGGTGAACGTGAATGCTCTATTCAAAGAAGACACCAGAAAGTGATTGAAGAATGTCCAAGCCCGTTTGTCACCAAGCATCCAGGCCTGCGAGAGAGCCTGGGCAGTGCAGCTGTCCGGTTAGCAGAGTCTATCAATTACGGATCGGCTGGGACAATCGAGTATCTGGTTGACGATGAGACTGGATCTTTTTTCTTCCTTGAGATGAACACACGCCTGCAGGTCGAGCACGGCATCACTGAGCTCTGCTATGGAATAGATCTCGTGGAGCTCATGCTGAAACAAGCAGATGCCCAGCTTTCCGGGAAGAGCGGACTCGATGCTCATTTCCTCGCTAATATTCCAGTAGGAGATCCGTCGGGCTGCGCGATAGAAGCTAGGGTCTACGCTGAGAACCCCGTGAAGGACTTCGCTCCGTGCCCAGGTGTTCTACAGAGCGTAGAGTGGAAAGAGTTCCCGGGTTCCAGAATCGATACCTGGGTCTACAGAGGCATCAGGGTCTCGGCAAACTATGGTATGCACTAGACTCGGTGATAGTAGATGTCCCGAGTTGTCTAACTGTATCTGATTAGATCCCCTTCTCG
Source organism: Aspergillus aff. floccosus IMV 01167 (assembly GCA_001931935.1). Taxonomy (NCBI): domain Eukaryota; kingdom Fungi; phylum Ascomycota; class Eurotiomycetes; order Eurotiales; family Aspergillaceae; genus Aspergillus; species Aspergillus aff. floccosus IMV 01167. The sequence goes on from MSJE01000015.1 coordinate 64,131, forward strand.
CAAAAGTCATGTTCCATGCACCCAGCAGAACGGAAGCGATCAGGGGAATCAGAACTATTCTGGCTGAATCGCGTATTTGCGGGCCTCCGACAAATATAGACTTTCTCACTGAAATAGTCGGGAGCGAGACCTTCGCCTCTGGCCGCACCTTGACACGCTTTCTCGACCATTTTCGATTTGACCTGTCCGCAATTGACGTGGTATCCGGTGGCGCCTATACCCTGATCCAAGACTGGCCTGGCCGTCCAACACTCGGCAAAGGATTCTGTCATGCTGGGCCCATGGATCCCTTGGCTTTCCGCATAGCCAATGCACTAGTCGGGAACCCTGTCGGCCTCGAAGCATTGGAGATCACGTTGAGTGGGCCGGAGCTGCGTTTCCTTGGACCCGCGATCATCTCGATCTGCGGTGCACCGATCGCCGCGACGCTCGACGAGGCGCCTGTTCGAATGTGGTCGCGAGTGCTGGTGAAGAAGGGCCAGCGGTTAAAGATCGGGAAGACTACCGGTAATGGCTGTCGCGCCTACTTGTCCGTGTTTGGGGGATTCCTGAATGTTGCCAAATGGTTCGGCTCCAAGTCCACTGCTCCAATGGTCGGAGTAGGAGGCTACCAAGGCAGACAGCTCGCCTCGGGGGACCTTCTATCCATCACGAAAGAGCTTCCAAACATCAGTGGCGAGCTCTACATACCCGACCATCTCATTCCTGACTATCCCGAGCACTGGGAGCTCATGGCCATGCCAGGCCCATATGACGAAGGGTACCTAACCCCCGACAGCATCGATATGCTGTACCAGACAGAGTGGAAGGTCTCGCATAACGCAGCCAGAGGTGGTATTCGCCTTATTGGTCCAAAACCGACATGGGCTCGCGCCGATGGAGGCGAAGGCGGCGCACATCCCTCAAATCTCATAGAGTACGGCTATGCCATCGGATCTCTCAATTGGACTGGCGACGACCCTGTGATCTTTCCTCAAGACGCCCCGGACTTTGGTGGGTTCATCAGCAGCCACACGATAGTGAAGGCGGATCTGTGGAAACTGGGACAAGTCAAAGCGGGTGACAAGCTGAGGTATAGAGCGACTGCTTTGGGGGATGCGTTAGCAGCCCGCAACGAAGCGGATAGGTTTATCCATGATATAGTGGAATGCTGTTGTACCCAAGGTGATTTCAACGCCATCACACCTATGGAGAAGTTATCCCCTCCGCAGTTGGGAGCTAAGGAACGCGGAACTGGAGTCATTCACCAGATTCAGGCAAGCGGGAACCAGCCCCTAGTTTCATACCGCCAGGTGAGATCAATACACTCAATCAAGCGAGAACAAAGCCATGCTAATCAGCGCCTTCTAGGGGGGAGATGACTACCTTCTCATTGACTACGGCACGGGTTCTTTCGACCTGAACCATCGCTGTCGAGCCACAGCCCTCAGGAACGCCCTATACGAAGCCACTGGCGACATCACCTTCTCAACCGGTCTAATCTCAACAGTTGGATGCGGAAACTGTATGACCCTGTCCTGTCCTACGGCTTTGCACACTCAACTTAGTAACTTTCACAGCATTAATGCTCTACTACGACGGGAGCAAAATCCCCCAAGCAAAGCTCCTCAAGTATCTCTGCGAGCTAGAAGCAAAACTCGGCGACCTCAGCACAGCAAAGATGCCCAGTCGGCTCTTCAGGCTCCCTCTCACGTTCGAGAGCCAGAGACAGAAGGAAGCGATCACTCGATACATGGAAACCCAGCGTCCGTACGCGTCGTATCTGCCCGACAATATGGGTTTTGTCGCCAAGAACAACGCGTTCACACGGGAAGAGTTCGAGAACATCTTTCTCTCTGCAAGTCTCATGGTCGTCGCGGTGGGCTTCTTCACGGCTCTGCCCCTGGCCCTTCCCGTCGACCCGCGACAGCGAATGAACTGCCCAAAAATGAACCCCAGCAGGTTGTACACTCCCGCTGGCTCGGTGTCGTGGGGAGGGAGCTGCATGGCGTGAGTTTCTCCGTATTCATCCCAGAAAGCGCATAGTCCCTAACAGACCGCTCCAGGCTGTACAACGTCGACTCACCAGGCGGATACCAGATGACCGGAATGACAATTCCCGGTGTCGACATCCTGGGATCAAAGCGAGGCTATGCAGCAAATAGACCATGGCTATTCGAAGACTTTGACCAAATCACTTTCTACCGCGTTTCGGAAGCGGCATATGAAAAGGAGCTCGCGCTTTTCAACAGCGGCCGCTACGAGTACCAATGGGAAGAGGTCGAGTTCGACATGGCAGAGCATAATAAGCTCCTGCGGGACACTGAAGAAGAAGTCGCAGCCATCCGCGCTCGCCAGCGTGAAGCACAGGCGGCGATGGACCGTCTAGAAGCAGAGTTGCTGGAGCGGTGGGCAAAGGAGAAAGCTGAGAGAGGCGTCCCTATGGATGCTATTGAGAATTTACTCCAAGGTGGGCTGGACTGAAGGGCTGCTGGTTGCTCCAAATCGACGCTAATTTTATCATTTTAGATCCAGCCATCGTTCCCATCGAAGCTCCATTGAACGCTAATGTATGGAAAGTGGAGCTCAACGAGGGCGACAAACTGGGCGAGAACCAAGTAGTTATCATATTAGAAGCGATGAAGCTTGAGATCGCAGTCCGCACAGAAGCTGCGGTTGTGGGCGGCGTGGTTGAAAAGCTTCTGGTCCAGCCGGGGGATTCGATTGAAGCTGGTAAGCCTCTGGTCTTGGTAAAGACGTGATCACAGGTGAGCACAGTGTATGGAATTTTATTCTCGATTTCCTCACTCAACATGACTGTCAACTAAGGATTCATCCAATTCATTCTTGTACACCATCACACGTGCTCTGGGGTATCTAATCAATCCAAGAAGTCGGCATTACTCTCAAGTAGCCACCTAGACGCATCAATAAAGCTATTCCCACCAGAAACTAACACTTATTCCCGCTTTCAGCCCCCGAACGTAATGCCACCACCCGACGGGTATATACAGGCATTCCCCCTCCTTGAGAACCGTTTCCACATACTCGGCCTCCAGAAACCCGGGCCACATGGCGTTCCATTGTTCAGATTCTGCGGGAGAAAGTTCTATGGCTGCAATGTCCACCTGCGATGTGTTTGACATGTCGATCAAACGAGGCTGTTCATCCGCTTCGGTGGTCAAGCCTGTCTGAGCTTTACCCTCTCGAGTAGCCGCAGACGAACCCACTCTCTCCATTCCCCTAGGATAGATCTGCGAGGCCGGGGTACGGGGCGAATAAAGACGAATATATTTGGCACCGACCACTTGAACGAAAATGTTATGGTAAGGATCATGGTGGAGAGGGGAAATGGTCCACGAAGGGCCAATCCAGGTATTGATGATAGGCTCACTGGCGGCACCCAGTCCCAACGTCGACGAATGCGATCCATTCTCCGAGACGTCATCCGGTGGGTGCGTAGGTTGTGCAGTGGACTCAGGCAGGTTCATCTGCTGCGATCTCTCCTCCCGCTCACGACATTTCTTGACGTACACGGGCGTGCCCGGTTCCGGCCCGGGAGGATCAATCCAGCAGTAATCCGGCACACAGATATCTTTCCGCAGGTCGGGAATCTGAGCCAGCAGATCATGCTGCGCCATGTACCCCGTCTGTCCGGCATGGTCTTCCCCGCTGTCGTCTTCGTCCCGCTCGCTCTCTTCACCACCCCAAATGTACCTATCGACGAACTTCCCAAACTCCATGATGCGCTGGCCCCACTCCTCATCGGTGTACGATCGTCCAACCTCCACCGGAACCAGTCGCCGCCCGCCAAAAGTGCGATGGAACCAGTAGTCCCTGGACGACCACGGCCGAGTCGACAGGGCAGGCCAGTGGTCCACCGCGTCCGTGATCACCAGCGGCGTCCTGACTGTGCGAATGTGGTCCTCCATCGCGTCGAAAGACGGCACCGACACGCGCGGAATCGGGAATTTTAGCGGAGGGGTAGGAATCGAGTTCGGAGGGAACAGCGGCGCGGAGACTTTTCTGCGCTTCGCTGCAGGAAACGAATAATCTGCGTGGTCTTGTCCGCTGGTTTCGTCTCCGACCTGGCTTTCCCTCGAACGGTCATCTGCCAAACTTTGTAGCACATCCAGGAGGCGCTTGATATCTCCCTCGCGCGCAGGAGCACCAGTCATGATCAACGCTTTGTCGAGAAGATGTATCGTCGGCGAGAGCCACTCTGAGTCTGGGCTGACAGTCAGGCTGCCCTTCGTCGTCCCGTCTCCATGCCATGGATTCCGGTTTAGAAAGGCTATCAGGTTCTCATAGTATGATCCCCCATCGAAATCGGTCTGTGAAAAGCCACTGTGTTCGCAGATCGAATAGCACGCTTTGACGATGCTCGCGTCCGTGTACAGACGTCGCCAGCTCGTTTTCACATCCTTGAACGGAAAGACGCGTAGTTTCGCGTCAGCTTGCTGGAGAGCCTTGTCGGGGTTGTCGAAGATAAGTTCGCGGAGAGCTTGTCGGTCATTGTTGACGCATTCGAGGATTTCATCGTCGGGGTCTGGAGCTGCGATTCGGTTGAGTACATGAAGAATGGAATGGTCTAGGAAAACCATGATCGCTGGGAGAGTCCAACACGGGTTGAACGCGACCAGGGAGTATATTAAAAGATAAGCAGTGGCTTGACTCGGGGTGGTGCGGGGGAAGTATTGTTGACAATGGAATTTTCAGCAATATCGACGTCATGCGGGGAGAAAAAGGCCGATTGGGTTGGTGGGTCGGTACCTTGGTTACTTAGTACCTCAACTATATAGGCACCTAGTCTACTACGTAGTAGTTTACCATCACATTCAAGAAGGTCATGTTTTGTTGAGTAAGGTTAGGTATGATACATCTAGAATATAATACAAGATCTGTTCGTCAATCACTCCAAAAACTCCATCACAAGCTTAGGAATGCGATCAACCCCTTCACCTCTCATTGCACTGACTGGGACAGCACATACTTTGTCTCTCCAGCCATCGGGATGACCGCCGGGATGCTCTGCCTCTCCTTTCTCGACTGCAATCAGGTACTCGCATAGCCGCTTGAACTGTTCCTGAGTCTCGGGAAGGTCGGCTTTGGTGGCAACGACGAACCACGGCTTCGTGTGAATGGGCGGCAGGCGGAGAGAAGGGAGGCTCGGTTTGGAGCTCAGTGGTGGTTCATCCTCCTCGAGCTGAAGCTCGGGCAGCCCATGCGTAGGCGGAACCCATGTTAGTGAGTCTTCGCCATGTTCGACGGGCGGTTCAGTGTCGCGGATGCGTTCATATTCACCCAGTTCGCGCCACAGCTTCTGCAGGCCTTCGATGGGGTCTCCCCCGCTGAGGTCCACCACAAAGGCCAAGATTCCGGCCCGTTCTATGTGTCGAAGGAATCCTAATCCCAGACCCTTGTCAAGATGCGCATCTTCAATTAATCCAGGGATATCTGCGATGGTAAAGTTGGTCCGTGGGGCCTTGCCCTTGGATTCAACCAGCGGTCTCCCCTTGTAATCATCAATCACCACAGTGCCAATATTCGGCGACAAGGTGGTGAACTCCCAGTTGCCTATCCGCGTGCGGCTGTTGGTCAGAGACCGTAGCAATGTGCTCTTGCCGGCATTGGGCTTGCCCACTAATCCGACGTCTGCAAGCAGCTTCAGCTCGAACTCCAACTCCAAGCGCATGCCGCCCTCGCCGCGAGACGCGAAATTCGGGCGCGGGAGGGACCGCGACACCCAGTGCGGGTTTCCTAGGCCTCCGACACCACCCGCCGCCAGCAGTATGGGTTTGTCCATGTGGTGCGACAGGTCGAGGTGGATGGGCGCCTTTGGTTCCAGAGCGGCGATATGCTGTCGTCGCGGCGGATTCCTCGGGAAAACCGTCGTCAGGAAGTCGGAGGCGTTCGCACCAGGGTACAGTACCCAGCGGTCGTGGCGAATGGACGGTAACCCGATAGTGTCCAGTTCATCCTGCTCCGCTCCCGGTTCTTTTCGTCGATTCTTCAGGCGGGCCAGTTCCTCCGCGACCGGGTCGTATCTGTCCACCTCGCGCACCACCGTGCCGACGGGCACCTGGATAAGGACATCGTTCCCCCGTTTGCCGCCCTTGCTTTTGCCTTGCCCGTTCTTTCCGCGTCCGGCCTTGATGATGCCCCGCCGAGCGAGCTTGTGCAGACTGGTGAGGCCTTCGACCGCTTGTATGTAGATGCTTCCGCCGCTACCTCCATCGCCGCCATTCGGAGGTCCTTCTTCGACGTACTTTTCCCGGAGGAATGAGACACATCCATTGCCCCCAGACCCAGCATATATCACCGAGCGACATTTGTCCTGAAAAATGAATCGCGAGTAGTCTTCGGGGGAGGGGTTCAGGTGTGACAGCTCCGAGGGATTACTGGACGTGCTGTCGCGGTTTACGGTCGTTTGATCGCCGGTACCGGTGCTGTATAATCGATAGGCATTTCCGTGCGTGCCAGAAGGGCGAAGGCGTACAGTCAACCGGAGGAGGACGGGAAATGATGATACTCGAGAGGTCGGCATGATGTGACACAGGGTGGGCGTTGCTCATCTCAGGATGAGCAGCCTCAAATTTCGATGTTAATAATTCAGACAGTCAGCCAGTATGCATGGTTTAGTTGTGTCTGCAGGTCTGAAACGAATGTGTTGAGTGTCAAAAGAAGCGGACGATGTCATCGCGAAAACTGAAGGTCATGTGATCTTATCGATATGCGATAGCCCGATAAGAATGTTCCAAGCCTACAACTATTAGAAAAATTGAACAATGAGATAGTAGGCTGTGTATTTGAAGTTGTTATAAGATAATCGTGTTCTATAACCTACTTGGGTATTATATCGAATGTATTGCAGAATAACTCATTCTCTCTGAGATGTCTACCGATATCCTGTCTACGGTATATATTTCCCCGACACAAGCTTCCTACCATGCGAGGGAATGAGGTACGATTTCACAGAGATCGATATATATTCCTAATTAGCCCTGCAATCTCCAATGGAGGCCTATTAGACGTTAGAATGCAGGCTCTACAATGTCTAGACACCAGCTGACAACCCTTAATGTTGAAGACCGTGTTCTCTTTCCTCAGATATACTACAGCGACTTGATGCCTGCAATATCGATAAGTAGATCGTATTCATACTTTCCGATGTAGGTATACGGGAATATGCAGAGTATCTTGGATAGGCTACATCCTGTCTCAAGGCCCCACTCCATGTAATCAACGCGACGGTCTCGCAACGGCCGGATGCCACTGAAAGTAAAAGCATCGATGGCAGCCTCACCTGGCTTCCCAAATAACAGTCATCCCACGTAAAGCTTAAAACCACTGACAGACAAACCAGTCACCAAAGGCGCCTGCTGAGGTGACCTGGCGACAGCCTTGCAGAGGACATCCACAGCCATGGGATCGGATCCATGCTGTTGGCTCACACAACTCTCCAGGGTACGAAAGCCACCACGGTAAGAAATCCACCGTCAACCACGGAGCTGGGCCAGCCATTTCTCAGCCATTTCGGCCGAGGACGATGACATGGCGCTGCGTATCAGTGATGCCATCCCGTTTCACCAACACGGAAGATGGATTACCAGGCAACCGGCTAGCCCATAGATGAGGGTGGGAAGGCGGTGTTCGCCCGCCAATCGAGATGATCGCACGATGTCAGCTGAGCCTTTTTTTCGACCCCAAAGAAAGGGCATTTGGGATTACCGAAGATGGCGGTGGCAGCGTCCAGGATCTAGATCTCTCGCTTGAAGAAGCAACGGAGAAAGCACTTGGATGGTCGTTAAGCAGACGGCAAAACTTGCAAAATGCATGCATCTCGACGCGAGTGCGAGCGTAATGATGATTGAAGACACGACTCTCCCCAATCAACGATCGTCAAGGACGATTGAGCGGGTGCGCCCCCAAATGTCGGTAAACATACAGAGCAGACCGCATCTTCGGCTGCCGATGTAAGGCGGGCGCTCTCCGGGAGAAGCTTGGAAGGATTGTGAAGTCGTCTGGGGCGACATGGCAGGCGCATGACGCATGGCTGCTCGCACTAAAGCTGGACAATGCCTATGTCCGATCCTGCAGACGTGGAGGGAGCAAACAGGGCGCCAAAAGATGGAGCAAGCCGTATCCATCGCATCATTTCTAATAATTGCTCCATTATTCTCCAGCTAGGGAAGCGCTTTGGATGTATCATGTAGGTACAGTGAGGCCGGTCAGGGGGAGAAGAGGGTTTGGTGGAGAAGGAAAACCCCCCTGGAAAAATACTCCGCTTGAGGAGCAGCAAAAATGCAATCATATCAAAAAGGAACACTAGTAATCCAAGCCTCAACCTCTCACAATCTAGATCCTGGCTCTCACATTCGGAACCCCAATCCCATCACAAAAGTGATCACATCTGCCATGGAAGGATGACAGATCGAGGGGACCAATCAACGGCGTACGATGCCGATCCAGCATGAGAATTGCGATCTGTAGGATTTCTGTCTTCGATCCAGACCTCCGCTAGCCTAGACTTTTGCTAGTCGCTCGGGATCGGGAGCTGACAGTCGCAAAAAAGTACGATGCAAACGACTATTCTTAGCCCGTTCAGCTGGAAATGGGACAGATATGGGGCCCGGCCTGTCAGACTGCAGCTATCTGAATTTAGGAACTTATTGGAGGATCGCCTGGATTGATGCCCTCGATCGGTGGGTTCATCTTGGGTCCAGATGCATGTTGCCGGCCATGGCATCCTCATACGTTATCTGGACGCGTTTCCTATGTACTGCGCTACGTTTGTCCATCCTCCGCTTCTGGACAAAGTCCATCAGCGCACTCCCTACTTCGGAGTGTTAGCATGACGATTCCCGTCACCTAGATGAGATAGGTACATGACCGACTCATGTCACCGTAGTAGTCAATCTGTCCGCGTCATTCGACAAGGCATCTATCGATAGTTCCGTTTGGTGTCAGCGAAGGACTCCGTATCTCGAATCGACCGGTAAAATGGATCGCAGTCCTTTGTGCCCGTGCAGCTGTCATCACCCAGACTACGCAGATGCTTCCAGAATCGCGTAGGATCAATATGATAGTAGGCCTCTTGTACCACATATAGAAGGTGATCGCCGACAACGAGGGCATACAATCCATAGTTTACACGTCCAATAATCATAAAAGGGAGCCGAGGAACACTGTTCGTTGACAGCACATATCTCGGCATCGGGTTGTTGGTCGGCCGACCTGACGCTGTCCCTCGATCTCACCAGGCTGATCATTCACCGATGGCTATTGCCCGGTTAGGTAAACGGTACGTTTCCCCGGTATCCTTGGTGCGACCGGCCAAACCTGAGGGTTATTGTCGCGGACGGAAGCCATACTCCGGCTGCATCTATCCACACCTGACCGGCTTCACCGGTTTGTGTCAGGACGGGGGGTGCGTGGCTAGCGGAACCAGCTTCTACCGCGGCTACCGAGCATGTCTGGGAATCCGTTATCAATATGGCGTTCGTGTTGTAGACTCACGTAAGGCTGTGAGACATGTCGGTGGTATTGATGGACAGGGTTCATGCGCCTTGTAGCACGAATGATGCTCGACGTCCGACCATTGGTATGCAAGTTCCTTTAACCAAGTCGACAAACACCGAGTCAGTCACTATCAGCGTACTTCTGGACTCATTGATATCCATCTGCGACCATCGTATTCGCTCCTCCAATTGGCTGTACCCCCTCCCCGGTAGCAAAGACTCTTGTACGCAAGATGTGGAGTTTTACAGGGAGTACCTATGCCGTATCCAGAGTAGGAGGCAATCCAACGATCTCCGACCCCTGATCCATGTCCCACCTCAGCTTGTCATGTGTCACTTCATTTCCACTCGACTCCGTGGCCATGTTCCTGACGCTAGGAGAAAGGGACTTCATCGCGACTTGCCACGTTGGGGCATGTTCGCGATGGGAGATCCGGCCTCATCACACAGACCGTCGTTCGAGTGAGCTGAGAGGTCCCGCAGTGGAGCGCAGCGGTTCCGCAGGACAATCGAGCGATGAACAAATAGGAAGGGGAATCTGGTACCGCGGGAAAGGGGAGAGTTGCCTTAGTCAAATCCTTTCAGATGCAGATACTTGCTTCAAAAATGCTAGGCTAGGGGGCGACCGGAACAGCCAGGATGGTTCCCGCTCGACCTGCAGTTCACATGATCATGGCTATGGCTGGCCCGAATAGTCGGAGTTGCTAAAACGGTCCTAAAAGATCCCTAGCGGGGCGGGCAATAGTACTATGTCGGATCCGGAAGCCAAAAGTCGGGCGAAAAGTACAGCTCCAAAAGACTAGGGAGATCCACGAGAGTGATCCGTCGCCGCGGCACCGGATCATGGATCCGTTCGTTCCCCCCAAGAATCCTGGTGGTTCCGTTTTGCCACTAGGCGAAGTGCATGGATGTGTACAGGAGAATCTCGTCGACGACATCACGCTAGAGGAATTGCTGCGAAACCACACTAACCCGAAATGTCAGTCCCCTCGACAGTGGTCTCACCTCCCAAATGACAATGGAAACCTTACTCTGCCGTACTTTAGTTTGTTTCCTCCTCCCGTCTCTTTTCTATTCGTTCCATTCGTAGCGTATTAACTTTGCAGGATAGGGGATGGTGCAGTCCTTGATTGGCGCATCGTCCATCCCGTACGTGCTTCCCCCTTGAAATGTGGAGCATGAGGAAGCGCCCCTTCGTCAGGACAGCTCGATGGGCTCGATGGGATGGGATCAGAGAGGCGAGATACTCCGTACATTTGCATGTAGCTAGGGGGTGACCGACCCAAAGCACCCACTATGATCAGAAGTACCATGGGCCGTACTTTTTTGGTTCCGGGGATGATCCCCGGCGCTGGCTCCAGTCGTACAGGCGAATCGAATGCTCAAATTTGCCATCGTTCCCTGTCTCCAGTTTCACCGCGCACGAAACTGGATCTCTAATGGCCGCGTTTTGGGTTCAATTGGCTCGGGGAAGGTGATCCGCTCCCGCGCACCCAGCCGTGGGTTCAAACCCAAGGTACTTTGCCAATGGACTTTGCATAGTACAAGGTACCAGGTCTCCATCCAAGGACTGGGATGTTCCACTATCACACGGGATGGATGGGATGGTTGCGACCGCGGAGGATTCTTTCTCACCCGGCGGCTCCAAAACCGAACCACCGTCACAGTGGGGGTTGAAGGACCAGAAGCGGGGTTTCACCGCCCGATCCTGATTCAGTGTCGTCCCCATGTCCATCGTTGGAAGAAGCGAGATTGATGAGTAGAATTCGACCAGGATGGATCCCGGCGCAGAAACAAAGAAACCTTCAGGGATCTTGCAAGCTGTCCGGTCGCCCTGTTTATCCGCCACATCCGCACTCGCAGCTGTGGATGATCGACTGGGCTTGATTGATTCATTTGTCATCAGTTGTTGCATGGAAAACCGTGTCCTCCGTATGTAGTGTTGTGTTCCTGGACTTCGGTAGTCGGGGATAATGCCAGTCCAATTTCTAGAAGATATCGACACAGAAAATCCTGAGGGACTGGACCCATGCCGCATCCACAACAATGATGATTGATAGTATCTCTGAAACATACCCATGTACGGATTGCGTACCTACATTGGTACACTGTACGGAGGACGCCGGAGTGGCTCAGCATTCGCATCCCCCCCACAACCGCCAAAATAAGAAGACTCGGCTTTGAGTGGCGGGAATTGACCAACAACAGAAAGCATACTCCGTGAAACTTCCCAGTACATAGTTGGAAACAAAAGCTGGACGTTGTAAACAGAATGGAGGGCCCAGTTATGTTGCAGGCATCGAGATGGCAAACTTTCAATGATCGATGGACCCGACAGAATGGCTCCCAAACCTGCGATCGCTTGCAGAAGGCACAATTTCCAGCCAACGAGGAGTCAGTGGCGTGATTCTTCTCCAGTCAGCCGGGTACATCGTATTGCGCTTTTCAGACAGCCACAATGTAATCACCGAAGGGATGGAGTTCAGAGAATATGTCCGAGGGCAGGTAATGTAGACAGCGATAACGTCAAATGCATGGACAGCGCCAGGTGGTGTATGACCTGCCATCCACACCGCTGTTATCTATACATGATCTTGCACTCCCAGGGAATGATGTAAACTTCGGTGATGCAGGCAATTCGGTGGAGATGTACGGTAGGTATGAGCAGGTAGGCACCTAACAGGGAAGATGTCTGTGAGTGCCTTACCTATTTACCTACCTAGATACTATGTTCGTACATCGGTACCTACCTCAGGTACTGATAACGTGCCCAAAAACAAGTATCCACTAACTGCAGTCCGCGGGGCTACCCCGCCTTAGAGAAAACATCAAATGAGCGATCTTGCATATTGATTCAAACCAAATCTATCGATGAGAGCAGCCAGAAAGATCATTGAACGTGGCTGTGTCGAATCAGGCAGATTTTCACGCTCACCGTATGTTCCGAGGTCTGCACCATGCAAGGTAGACCAGGGCTCCTCCATGACCGGTGACTGATGCCAGCATGATTCATGGGCAACTGCATCAGATATTCCCGTGATTTCATTCCTGCCCAAAGTAACGGGGCAGGGCGGATATATTCTATTGACCTATGGCAAAGGAAGATAGAGAAACCAACACTGCAATGCAGAGTCAACGCAAGGAACTCAGAATCGTCTTCCAGCCTGGCACTGCCCTGGGAGCGATATTGTTGTACCCAAAGAGAGCCTGCAGGGCCCCTCCTCACCGCTTACTGTCGGGCTTTCTCTCCGCCATAATTGCCCCCAAACAAAGTTATTACACAAGCTGCAGGGCATCCTTCCAACCTGCCAACACCACGCAGATTGACCCAAGGATGCTAGCCACTTGTAGCGTGTGCCAGATGTCTTGTCCGATGTTTCATCCAATGATTCCAGATGATGCGTTTGGCCAGCATGGGGGCTTTACTCACATGATCCGCCGTGATGCGCACATAGCGACATCATTCCTAGGCACATCATGATGACATTTCTTCCAGCCGTTTCTGATCTCCTCCGAAATTTCCGAGTGGCTGTCGGCAGGGACACGATCGTGATCACTTGAGCTCGAGGCTCTCTAGCTCTACCCACTCCATCGCCGCCCCCGCTCCATGATTCGCTCCACAACCTGCTGTCACCGCCAGATCATCACGTATTCTTCGGCGCCATCTCCGCTTATCCGTTGTAGCTCCCGATACAAGCGATGCTGGCCCTGGACGTCCACCAACCTGATGCATTTCCTGCATCGGTGGGGTAGGTGGCCTCATCTTACTATGGAAGCGTGGAGGTAGCCAGGTCGGGATCTCCCAGGAGGCATGGGCATTGGCCTCATCGCTTGAGATGCTTGCTCGTGGTGTTTGATACCAGGACACGAAGACCGACGTGGTAGCTTGCTATTGTTTGGTTCTGACATGATCGCTTGAAGACCCATGGTTAGGGTTGCATCCCTCCCGCGTGGGAACCAAGGTTCCTTCCCTTTTGTATACTTCGTATCCTGACATCCATCCCGAACGGCTGAACCGGATCATGCTCTCTCTTTCTCCTTTCCGCGTCAGTAGTGATCAAAGTATCTGTTGTCATGGAACAGTGACGTTGCAAATCCCCCGCGACCGCTCTCTGGGTGACCTGATTCCTTAATGGGCGAAAGCACGCCCACCATTGGCTCCTGGGAGGAATTGCACCCACCGACCAACCTAAGTCTTCAACGTGTCGGTCAGGAGATTACCTGCAGCCTTCCTTCTTCCATTGCGCTTCTTCTCCTGCCTTGACCTCCGCTTGACTTGCAGGGAATACAGATCTGACCTGCACCAGCCAGGGACTATGAGATCTTATGCAGCGTGGCGGTCCAATTCATGATTCTTACGTATTATCGTGTTGTTGATATAATACTCGGTATGGCGCCTGTACCTAGGTAATACCAGATATGGAGAAGATTCAATGGATTCATGTTTCATGATTTTTCCCGACCCGCCCATTGACCTCCTCTGTCACGACTGGAGCAGAGGATCCATGCTCGGCATATTTAGGGGATCTCCTTTTTGCCGACTTTTCGGGTAGCGGATGAAACTAAGCTTTAAGCGGCAATATATTCGAAGGGAAAATGTATGACAGTTGATGCCTATACTTCTGGCGCTCAGAGAGTCTGGATAAGAATGGATGAACAACAGATCTGCCAAAGAAGAAGTATCGGGCAGCAGCCTGTACAACACTCTTAGGGGCTCATCCGCTCTCTTCACAGGTCTTACTCTACGTCGTACAGTGAGAGTGGGACCACCTATCACTGGGGTGAAATGAAGTGACGTCAATGGAATTCCCAAGGGGCTGCCTGTCCTGCCATACCCCCAACGGCAGATAGCCGCATTACCCTACTTCGAGCATGATCTGACTCTATTGTAAAAGCCAGCATTCAACTCCGTATCTAGACGGCAGCCAGCCAGTTGTTTTTCGTTTCCATCCATCCTGACACAACCAGAACAGAAGTAATAGAGTTTCGACTGCAGCGCCAACCATGGTGTATTTAATATTTTCTGCAACGCTGTTTAGCCTCCTCACTTCAGAAGTGTTGGGTTGGATGGATCCTTTCTTCAGGATAGGATTTTGAAAGTATTGTATCGGTTCAACCCATTCTTAGCATCTACAAGGGAGTGTTTATTCATGATACACATTTATAATCTGGTCAGAAGCAGAAACAGGTATATATATATGTCATCAACTTTAGAGAGGTCAAGCACCCAACCCATCCATCTGTTCGGGGTCTATTGGCGGCCAGAGGAGGGTTAGTGGTGTTAGTGCCGTCTCTTCACCGTAAGGGTTGACTGCTCACCTCCAGAGCTCACCGTTACCAATCTACCTGTATCTAGCCCACTTATTGATATTCTTTTTATTTATTTATTTTTTTTTCCGTTTTGCTCTTCCGCGTCTCCTCGGTATCCTGATGTATTACCAATTACCAACCCCTCTAACATCCCGATCTACCTACCGAGTCTTCGGTCCTTCACTCTTCAGTGGCTTACACCGCATATTATCACCGCCCCAGATAACGTCTTGCTGTTCCTCAATACCCTTGTGTGCTTGCATCCTTGTCCGTATGAGTTCACTTGTTTTATTTATTTATTTTATTTTTACATATTTTTATTATTGTGCCGACCAATCTAACTCGATAGAACTGTCCTATTTTCTTGTCATTCCAGATGACTACCGGCTCGGCACCCTGATGTAATTTTGGGAAGGGATCCCCTTTTCGCCCCCCTGTGATTAAGCGTCCGGATGGGTGGTGTGAGCATCCGGGCAAGTTTTCTAGAATTCCGGAGCAGTGGGCCTGGTTCCGTTGTCCCAACACCTGATGGACCCCGACAAAAGGACAGAAAACGGAGATGGGTTCGTACTTGTCTCCCGTCTCCCCCCTCCAAAAGGACCTTTGGCCACGGCCGGGGGATGGGCAGGAGACAGAGGGCGGAAAAAGTGGGCCGGGGACTGTTAGATCTATCATCTCACTAAAGTCGCACTAAACCAGACTCCTGGAAAGCGGATCATCCTGGCCTTACGGGCCACTGAGCGCGCTTGTCGATACACGCTTTCTGTTATTATTTTTCTTCCCCGGAGACCGGGGCTCAGGACGATGGGTCTACCGGTCAATCTGCGGCGGTGGCTGCTCTGGAAATCATTTGGGGATTTTCCCTCCTGAATGGACTTTAGTCTTTGTTCTTATTATTTCCTAGGAATTATTTTTCCTTTTTTTTTTATTGTACAATATTTCCTTTCGCCCCTCTCGGACACTATGGGATAGAGGGGATGGTCTGACAGTAGTTGATTGACTGATTCATTCCCACTTTTCATACGTATCTGATCTTCCCATTGTGCCGTCTCTGTTGATCTGATGGAAGTGTTCCCTCTGATACCTAACTTCCTGACCCCTAACTAGCCACGACTTCGGGGGGATAAAAGCATCCTGTCATTTTGGGAAACGATGTGCTACCTACTCCGTACGGGACGAACTCCCATGCCAACTGACAGACAATAAGCGCCAGCTGTGAGGCGGACACCACTCTTGCCCACCGAAGTCTGAACCGGCTGGATTCCGGCGATTCTGACATACCACTGTGGAGGAGCTCCTGTGCGGATCGGAGAAAAGAAGCTACTAGGACGTAGATAAATTCCTAAAGTGATGTATGGAATCGCGGTTGAGCAATTTCTGTTTCTGGCGCTCTGCGATTGGCTCCACCCCCTTTCAGTGTCCAACCTTCCTTGTTGAACTATTTTCTTTTTCTTTTTTTTTTTTAATCGACTATTATTTTTTTCCCTTTTGATGCTTTTCTTTTTGGTCCGCTCTCCCTTCCGTCAATGTGGTACCCATTATTTTCCTTGATGGTTAGTATGGTCCAGTCGGATGGCTCCGTTCAGAACCTGCACCCGTTCCACCTCTCCGCTGAAATGATCATAGCCTAAAAAAATAAATAAATCAAATAAAATAAAAATCATATATTTTATTTTATTTCATTTTATTTTCTGAGCGGTGGATCCTGTTAATCCTGGACTGTTTGCTGTCGACTGTATCATGCATCCTTTTGTACAGCTGTAACCGAAATGGAACCCATCATTGTCATCTCAGATGCTGCACCGTTAATGTTTACCTAGTCCTTTCGCCTGGTCACATATCTGGGCTATCCACTTCAAATACTTCGTTTAATTCCCCTTCCCGATCAGATCCTCCAGGGATATCTACCTTAATTTTTTTTTTTACTTCCCAGGGAAAAAAAATATTTTTTTTTGACTTTAAATATAACCGACTTCTTGCTTCCATTCAGCCCTTTCTCATTTCAAGTTTCCATCCGCTACTGCTTCTCCAAACTATATCTACTTGACCTACTTCCTTCTCTGGTTGCAAGATTGCTTCCTCGGACTCGTTTCTTGATACTGTTCCCAAACCCTCTCTACACCTTCAAAGTACTCTGAGCCCACCCCTCTATATCAACCTAAGTCTCCTCCTTATCTCATTGTCTTCAATTGGGATTGTCACAACCCAATTGAGCCATCTGGTCCGCCCAAGCCCCGAACGGAACCCCAAGCAAGGCCATACAACCAAAAAGGGTTCCCTGTGATCAACACACGGAAGGGGGAAGAAATGCTGAGACCCCTTTAACAACGGTCCCTTCTTCAGTGCAACAATCTTATCATTACCGCATTCCCTCCCTTCTGTGCCAACGGAGAATTTGGACCGAATCAACGATACATTCCTTTCTTGAACCCACGTCCTCTCTCTGAAGGTCCGCCAAGGCAGTTGCAGACAGCATCTCAGACCACCTGTTTTAATTTGACCTAACGGCTTTTGGATTCTTGAAGGAAGAGCTCTGCGACAAAGAAAACAAGATGTTCAAACGTCCGTCCTGTTTACAAGCACGCCGGCATAGTGATGCTGGTGCTGATTGGTCCGCGTTTCCTATCCGCCAGCTCTTTGTGCTAGGTACGTCCCTGTTTGCGCCGAATTTCCTGAAAAGATGCATATTGTGAGGAACTTTGATTGCGTTTGCCATTGGGATTGCCCCCTTCGACTGTGCGCATGTCGCCTGCCGCTTTCTTTGTTCGCAGTCCATGTTGGGCGAAATGACCGTTAGATCCTTCAGGCGGCTAACAATTTGTCCAGCACTATGCCGCATCTGTGAGCCAATTGCGTTCATGTCCATTTTCCCATACGTCTATCACATGGTCGAGTCGTTCCACGTGACAGACAATGACCGAAAAATTGCCCTCTACGCGGGCATGATCACATCGTCCTTCACATTCGCCGAGTTCTCTGCGGGCATGTTCTGGGGTCGCATGAGCGACAAGATTGGCCGGAAGCCCGTTCTCATCATGGGCTTGATCGGCACCGCCATAAGTATGATTGCGTTTGGATTTGCCCCAAATCTGGCTACGGCGATGATTGCGCGGGCTTTGGGAGGTCTGCTGAACGGGAACATTGGCGTGCTCCAGACAACTGTGGCGGAGATTGTGACTGTCAAGGAGCACCAGCCTCGGGCATACTCGATAATGCCTTTTGTCTGGTGTTTGGGATCCATCATTGGGCCCGCGATGGGCGGTGCGTTGGCAAAACCCTGCGACAACTACCCCTGGCTCTTCCAGCGCAACACCATTCTGGATCGCTTCCCGTTCCTCCTGCCCAACGTGGTCTGTGTTGTCGTTTTGATCATCGGTATTGTCGTTGGGTTTCTGTTCTTGGAGGAAACCCACCCGGAGAAGAAGTTCCGCCGCGATGTTGGGTTGGAGCTCGGTAACTTGCTGGTGGCGCGGTGCATGGGATCCCGTGTCCAGCTTGATGAGGAGAAGGATGTGAAAATCGACTTGGGCGTACCCGAATACTTTGATTACGACGATGTTCCTCCCCCAGAGTACAGAAGCACCGAATCATCGCCTCGCCTGTCTCCTGTCAAAGAAACCGACAACCTCGCAGTTGATGACGACATCGAAGGCCAGATGAAGAACCAGAAACCGCCCAAGGCATTTACGAGACAGGTTGTGTTCAACATCATCGCCTATGGAATCCTCGCATAGTGAGTTTCTAGGATTGCCCTTCGACAAGGCGCAGTTCATACTAACACCAATATAGCCACAGTGTCTCCTTCGACCAGCTGATGCCGGTGTTCCTGAGCACACCCAAATCGACCGACAACATCGCCCTTCCATTCAAATTCACTGGGGGTCTGGGTCTCCCCACAAAGACCATCGGCTTCATGCTTGCGGTTCAGGGTGTTTATTCGATGATTGCCCAGCTCTGGCTGTTTCCCTTCGTTGTCCGCCATTTCGGTACTCTGCGGACCTTCCGCTTCGTCCTACTGGTCTGGCCACCTCTCTATCTGGCAGTTCCGTACCTTATTCTGCTCCCTGAATTCCTCCAGACGACCGCCGTCTACGTGGCTCTGATCTGCAAAATCACCTTCCATGTCATTGCCTTCCCTTCTACCGCCATCCTGCTGGCCAATGCTGCCCCCTCTTCGAAAGTCCTGGGCTCCATCAACGGCGCAGCCGCGTCAACCGCCAGTCTGAGCCGTGCCTTCGGTCCTACAGTCACTGGACTTCTTCACTCCAAGGGTCTCGAAAGCGGATACTCCGTTCTGGCATGGTGGGCCTGCGGTCTGGTGTGCGTCATCGGTGCCATCGAGAGCTTCTGGATGGAGGAGAGTGAGGCGCAGGGACACGCCGAGACGAAAGCCGAGGCGACCAACTCGGATGGCGAGCATGAGACCTTGCGTGGCCCATATACTGCTGGCAAGGAGGACGCTACTGCGGAAGAAGTGCGGAGATTGCTGTCGTCCACCCGGACTAGCATGGATGACGCCGAGATCCCCAATGTCGATTTGACACAAGTCTTGCCGAAGTCTGAGCGCGACTGACTTGTCAAATTGACTTGACGTCATTTTTCATTCATCTATTATCTGCATCCTGCATCTTTGTTCGCTCTTCTTGTTTTTTTTTTTTTTTTTTCTCCTTTCTTTTCTATTGAACGCATCTTTCTTTGTTGCTTGTCTATCTCTTTTAATTTCTTTTGTTTGACATTCACTCCATGGTGTGTTTCTGAGTCCGGTCTGTCTTTTGGAACTTTCTTCCTCTTTGGTTTTCGTTTTATGTTTAGATCATGACTCAAGATTGGGTGATGGCGCAGCTCATAGACTGGATGCATCTTCAAAAGCATGGGGAGGCTTGTTTGTTTTGATTTTTCGATGAGGCATTGTTCAGCACATATCTGGCTTAAGCATCTGGGAGGCTATTTGTCATTTCCATTATATCCAACTCTTATTGAGAGCAGAATTGATTTTTAAGGGGAAAACAGAGAAAACTCTGCTTTTTCCTTGCGCTACACATCTTGCATCGTTTCATAGTTCAATTATAGTCGACGATGTAGTACCGAAATACCTAACTGTGCTTACCGTGCCTGTAGCTCGAATGACATGAACCTCCTCTACCCCCGGATTGTCAGGGTCGCTTTCGCAACGTGGGCAGTGCGGGGTTCCCTGTCGGCCACGTTCCTCTCCATTCTATCTGTAACCAACTTGAAGACTAGGTACCTACCTTATCCCTACCAGGTACTTAGCCATGTACTTAGGTAGTTACATTCAACAGGCGGATGACAAACATGACCCACAGACCAACCACATGGGGCGCAGCATTACAAAATCACGTGACGTATAAGTACGGTATGGATACCGTGCATAACACCTGCTGCTGTCCAAGTACGGACGCTGCCACATTCGAAACCCTGGTCCGACGACAGGAATTCTTGGGGAAACGGCCATTGTCGAGGATTAATGGTGCGTTTCTGAGTCCTTCCCGGTATATCAGCTCTGACAGCCGGTTGACACCACCAAGACCCGGCACAGTCATCCACCACTATGCACCCGCTTACATCCTCCATACAACGGTTCCATGTTACGGAGTACTACTAGTAAGCGGGTCTCTTAGGTGCCGGGGTTCTCCAAGTGCCATTCAACTCGGGACTCCACCAAATTTGCCCTATCTAACTTCCCAAATTTTCCCCTGCCTCGATACCCTCCTAGATTCTGAATCGTGGTTCGTTCTTTGCTCTCTTCTCGCCGTTGTTACTGCTGCAGTGGGGGGTGGCCGAACTGCCTCCGTCATGGGCTGCGACCGTCTCTCATCCTCCAAACAGACTCGCCTTTGACTATCACTTCGGAGATTAATAAAGCCCGCGGATCGGGATACGACTGAGGAGCCAGTTTCCCGTTAGCTGTCAACGCGATCTTCTCCAACGCGAGAGCCTCAACTGAGGGGATTGGGACAACCAGCGCATGGCTGAACATGAATGCTGATTCGTTTCTGGGTCTTCGGTATACGACCTCCCCGCTTGCTCGGACTGACTGCAGACCTCCGTCGTCGAGACATGGTTGCGCCTCTGCGCCGTTCCTCGTACCTTTCCCGTGATGCTCAACCCTGCTTCTCCGGTTTCGCCAACCTCCCTAGGGAGGAAACGTCCACATCCGCCGGCTGAGTCCTCCTCGGCCCAGCCGGACCCATCGGCGCAGTCGCAGCAACAACATGCGCCGGCGACTCTACCTGCCGCTCCCTCCTCCTCATCCTCTTCAAACCCCTCCTCATTCCGCAATGTCTCCGCCTGCAACCGTTGCCGCCTGCGCAAGAATCGCTGCGACCAACGCCTTCCACGCTGCCAGTCCTGCGAGAAAGCCGGTGTCCGCTGCGTCGGTTATGATCCCATCACCAAGCGGGAGATCCCCCGCAGCTACGTGTACTTCCTCGAGGCTCGCGTGACATATTTAGAGAAACTTTTGATGGACAATCAGATCGACTTCAAGGAAGCCGTCGCTTTCGATGAAGAAGAGGCCATCAAGGTCGAGGCCGGGTACGATCCAGCTCAAGCCCAGACCGTCGGTTCCGAGGGATCAGGGGCTGCGGAGTCGTCAACAGCTGAGGGAACTGACAAACTGGTGCGAGTCAAGAAAGATAAAGACAGCACTGCACCAACGACGGAGAAGGCGTCGGATACAGCACCAGACTCGGAAAATGCCCAGGAGAATGAGAACGAAGATAACTGGCGGATACACAATCTCGTGTCGAACATTGGCATGGTGTCGGTCCAAGGCACGTCGGACCCTCGGTATCTGGGATCCACGTCGGGAATATCCTTTGCTCGTGTGGTCTTTGCCGCGGTGAAGAGCTCCGTGGGTTCGAATGTGTCAGAACGCGGTCCGATGCGTCCGAACGAACGACTGCCCCATAGCGCCACAGGCACGGCCGGAAGTGCCATGCGGGATTCCTTCTTCGGCCTGCAGACTCGATCTATGATGAAATGCGCCGCATTTCCTGATCGGGAGCTAGCCGAGAAGCTCGTCAATCTGTATTTCGAGCACGCCAACCCTCAAATACCCATCCTCCACCGAGCCGACTTCATGGAGCTTCTGGATCGTACATATTCCGAAGAGGAAAAGAACCGCTCTCCCCGCAGCCTCTACACCCTTAACATCGTATTCGCAATCGGCGCCGGCATTATTTTTGAAGAGAAACAAGATGAAGGTACCGGTGAACGTGACCGGTCCTCGTCGCCGGCTACATCCAAAAAGCCGCGGCTATCCAGCCATCAGTACCAACCAGAAGAGTACCACGCGTCTGCGATCATCCACTTGGAATCATTCCTGGGTGCATCGTCCCCTGATGGATTCGGCGCGTTGGAGGAGTTGCAAGCGGTGCTTCTTCTCGCTAGCTTCGCCCTTCTGCGTCCTGTTGCTCCTGGCCTCTGGTATATCGTCGGTGTGGCAATGCGCCTGGCGGTTGATTTGGGCCTTCATTATGAGGACAACGCTGGTATCGACTCAGCCGGAGACGAGGGATTCAATCGTCCCCAGGCGAAGGCCGATGATGACTCCAAACCGCGAATTGACACCCGCGAGCGCGGCCGTCGCGAATGGGTCCGTGACCTGCGTCGCCGTCTGTGGTGGTGTGTATACAGTCTCGACCGCCTAGTCAGCTGCTGTGTTGGTCGACCTTTTGGCATTAGCGACCAGGCTATCAGCACCGAATTCCCGTCCTTGCTAGAGGACAAATACATTACGAAATCTGGTATTGTGGCGCCTCCTGACGGAGCCCCCAGTTACAAACATGCAGCCCATCATTATTTCAAATTGCGCGTATTGCAGTCGGAAATCCAGGATGTTCTTCAACACCAGCAGGCGCGCTTTGCAAGACAGAGGGCTCCATACGCAGCAAGGAGATTCATGCGTTCCGATATTTCATCACCTTTCCTCCAAGGCTTTGATTGCTTCCGCTCTTGGCGGAAAGATGTGCATCGACGTTTGGCAGAGTGGAAGCAAAGTGCTCCCACGCGGCGCGATACGGGTGTACGGTTCCCTGTTGAGTTTTTGGAACTGAACTACTGGCAGGCCGTGATTATGCTATACCAACAGAGTCTTACCGTCCCCGCCGAACTGGCTGATGAAGTGACACCAGCTGAAGATGTATCGAGTCCTTCATTCTCGAATGTTGACGAGGCAGACGACGAAGACGACATCTACTTCAAAGTAGCGGAGGCTGGCCAAAAAGTCATCCGAATATATCGCCAGATGCATCGTGTGCGTCTGGTAAACTACACATACTTGGCCACGCATCATATATTCATGGCGGGCATATCATTCCTATATGCCCTGTGGCATTCCCCTTGGGTTCGAAGTCGCCTGGTATGTATTCCCTGCGTCAACCTGTCAAGAAACAGGTCGCCCTCGGTCGTGAAGTTAACCATTCCTTAGACGCTCGACGAGGTTGATTTTACTGTCCTTGCCGCCACATCTGTCCTGGGAGACCTAATGCAAAAATGTCCCCCGGCCGAAGCGTGTCGGGATGCGTTTGAGCGAATGAGCAAAGCGACGGTCCAGATGTGCCTATCGACTACTGGATTCGGCTCGCAGGTCGATCTCTCTGCGGCCCAGTCCAACCCGACCGCCGCGCATCCGTTGACGGCTCCGTATACCGGCCGCCCCCGACAATATGGTCGGTATACGATGGATAGACAGCGGGGATCTCATGGTGCCCCCCGAAGGGCGACGCAAACCCGTCAGTCGCGACCGTTACCGAGATTCGACATGAATCTCGGGGATCTTTTCAATGACAACAGCAATGTTGTTGAACGGCCAGGTGCCGGGGCAAGAAAGCCCGCGCAGTCTTTCGCCGGCCGGCCGGAGTATTCTGAATCATCGTCCTCGCGGCCACAGGCCCAGCGCACTCCCTCCATGGAGTATTACGGTAACTTTGAAGGGCCCGTTTCGCCGCAGATGCGGCAGCGGCAGCAGCAGCAGCAGCAACAGTATTATTATGGTCGATCCCCTCAGCAAAGTGGATCACCAAGTAGTGTTGCTGCCAACCCAAATCAGAACCAGTTCCAGACTCCCGACCAAGAACATCCCTCTAGCGGGCTGAGTCTCGACTTTTTGGATTTTGACGCGTCCGGAGCGGATGGTCAGATGGCACTTGGATCCGATGAGAATGGCGAGTACAACTTGCAGGCTATGCCTTCTCTGGGACACGGAGTCGGTCACAGTGTTGGGATTGACCTTGGTTTTGGGATGGCGGTGGATTTCCAACACGACTGGAGTGAGAACGCCAATTATGACATTTTGGAAGGATATTTCTTTGGGGGATCAGGGCCTGGGACGTCTGGAGATTAACATCTGGTGGATACCTGGTTATACCTCCTTTCATCAGTCTTTCCTAGTCTTGTCTTTTTGTTTGGCTATTCTTTTCTTCCTTTTCAAATCCCTTTGTCTTGCCGGTCTTCGGGTCTTTCAGGTCACTAAAAGGGATGGGCGAAATAATCTCACGAAGCAACTGTATTAATTGTTCGATTTGGTTTCTTGTCGATATTATACCTCTCTCCCTTTGGCTGGTGGTTGTGTAAACATGCGAGATACATATATAGGATGGAGAATGTCAAGAACACAGATAATTGACATCTATCTGAATATATAAAATACAGGTGACTTGTAATTCAATCTATTTCCTTTTATCAACTTGTCGGCCAGGAATGAGGCCTGCAGAGCAAATTGGGCACAAACCGGGGGAGATTGAGTTGTCCCGGTGGGCCGCAGCGTCAAAGAGCGCAATGAGACACTCCAACTTCCTCCCGCGAATCTTCTCCTCGCTTTCCTCTCCTCGCACGCAAACTCCCTCCTTCACGGCGGGTGCACTTCGAGGAGTCTTCAACAGATTATTTGTTTAATTTTTCCTGTGGTGGGGATTCGTCTCCGCACTTCAGCCGCTCTACTCTCTCAACCTCGTGTGTGTAGTAGTTCTTCCGATCTTCGATCGCGGCGCTTGGACCAACTCGACCTGCAGCTCAATTCTTCAAGTACAAGACCTGGACTTGATGCTATTTGCTTTTGAGATTTGCTTTTGTTCTCGTCATCGCTTCCACCAGATCTCTTCATAACGTCATTGCGAGTGTTTGCGACTCCTGTGGTGGGTGCGCGTCGTTGATGCGAATCCCTTGAGTGGGAAGATCATGTTCGTTTATCGTCGCCGCTCACGAACCGCCTTGAAAAAGTTCACCCTTCGTTGACGGAGCGTGAAGAACTCTGATTCCTGGACGCACGATTTCTCGACAGCACGACAGAGACGCTACGGTGAAAGAGGTCCCCTGTGGATTCGGAGGTACTTATTGCCGGTTCAACCTGCGATTGTTTTGAAGTTTCTGCTTACGGGTTAGACTGATTAGGAACCATTCGCTGTTGCGATTTTTATCGCCGCCTTCAGTCCTTCGGCGATCGAACTCACTCTCCCCGTCATTCCTTCAATTTGGCCTCCCCGGAGTGTTTTCTCTGTACCGTTCCCTTGCCGATCGGGCGTCGTCGCCTCGCCTTTGTCGTTCGTTTCCAGACCGAGCCGACCCGTCCAGCTGAGACTCTTTGCTCCCCGCGCCAGGTCATGTGCACGACGACTGCTGGGTGTCGCTCAACTTCTGGTGATCCACGTTCGCTTCGCACTATCTGGGCGCCCTCGAACCACGACGTTCAGTCATAATGGTGAAGGCAGACGTACGTAGGGACTACTACGCGGACCTGGGTCTGACTCCCAGCGCGGAGACGGAGGATATCAAGAAGCAGTTCCGAAAACTAGGTAAGAATGATCACCATATTCCCTTGCTAGGCGACAAGCTGACTGTTGGCTGGTTGTTAGCTTTGAAGTACCACCCCGATCGAAACCCTGGCAAAGAAACGGAATTCATCGCCAAGTTCCAGGCGATACAAGCGGCACATGAGATCCTTGGTGACCCTCAACAACGACTCAGGTACGATACGGAACGACTACGCGCTGGATACGGCAAGCTCTATGGCCCCGGGAAGCCGACAACGCCGCGTAAGACTGCCCCGAATAATTTTGCCTCAACCGCCTCGACCAGACCCCAGGCCGCAAAACAGTCCTTCTCCGGTCGACCCCAGTCTTTCCACCAGCAAGGCCCTTCTTCCGGGGCTCAACGCTATGCAAGCTACGCTCGGGCGGCGCCAAAACAACCGTGGGAGAAGGGACAGGATGACGGACAGACGCGGGCGGATGCGTACCGCGGTTTCCAGGATATGAAGAATGGCTGGTCACGGTTCAATCCTCGCACCGGCGGCGCGGAGTTCCCCAACGGTAGTCCCAGGATGTCCAAGTCCGCCTATGAATACTTTGCGTCTCAGTCGAAGACTTCGAGCAAGCCTGCGACTCCCGAACCGTCGGCGCGCCCACAGTCGTCCACCAAGAAGAAGCAAGGGTTTGCCCCCCGGGCCGCCGGCGGTGATGAGCCTATGGCTGCAAAGACTGCTTCTTACAATAGCGCGCACCGTACCGAAAGGCCTCAGTCGGCTCACTTCTTCGGTGCCGCTCCCTCTCCAACTGCCAGGAAGGCCGCCGCCGGCTTCGGGAATCGAGCCGCCAACTCGAGGACGCCGGAGGTTGAACGGGCCGGTAGCAAGTACGCGGGTACTGGAGGAGAGAAGACATTCTTCTCCAGCGAATGGCTGGGGCGATCATCTAGTGTGCGCAATTCGCCGGATAGCTCCAAATCGCATTCCCGCACCAACCCGCCTAGCCCAACTCCAGCAGAATCAGGTAGGCATCGAAGTGCGAGTCCCAAATTGAGAAAAGAGAGGAACAGTCGGAATTACACGTCCACCAGTTCCAGTGATCTTTCTGACTCTGATGATGCCCGCCCTTCCGCTTATAAGCCCAAGGCTGCCCCGAAGAGCAGACTCCACCGTCATCAAAAATTTTCCGACTTTCGTACCAGTCAGGATGCTAGCTTTAAAAATGGTGAGAATGCCAAACCCGGCCATCGATAGTCCAGAACACTTGGGATCAAGCGCTAACTGTGATCGTGCAGAATCTGACGGTACAGCTTCCTCAAGGCGGCCGTTTGGTACGGATACCTTTGGATCGTATGTCATCTCCCATATACCTGTATCAGTTGAGACGTTTACTGACAATGCGTTTCTATCAAGTGGCCAATCATCGACGCATAGCGGCGCGTTCAAGAGTAGTAGCCAGGATAGTCTCCGTAAACCATTCTCGGTGGAGGAGTGGGGAGATTCTACCTTTTTCGCCCCCAGTTCAAAAGAGAATCTACAGCCTCCAGGGGGAGCCGGAGGTTCAAACCAAACTACCCCTGCACCGGCGCCCCAGCCCTCGAATGAATCAGTTCGCGAGTCCTCCGCGGAGACCGCCTCCCAACAGAAGCCCACCCCATTTGCCGAGGCAAAGTTCGATGCAGGTGTCTGGGATGATGATTGGGCAGAAAGATTCCGTGATATGCTGCGTGCCATGCCAATGGACGACGGAGCCCAGCAGCAGCATGCAGCGAACGCCCAGCGCCCGCGGAGTCCACGAAAACCAGTGCGGCCAGCTACCAAATTACGCCCTGCACCACAGCCAGCTAGTGTTTCAACCGAGGCAGAGGAATCCAGATCGACAGTGGGTGGTAGCAATCCCTCCTCTTCTGCAAGAGCTGGTGAAGATGGGGAAGCGATGGACCTGGATGATGACATTCCCGCAAAGCCAGCCAACGTGAACGCTGGTGCTGCACAACCAACCTCTGACTCCGGGAAGGAGAATGAACGCCCCAAGTGTCGGCCCACATCTAGTGGCCAAGGGAAAGACGACAACTCTGAACGCGCGAGCAAATTCTTCGACATGAAGAATCTTGGAAATACAGTACCGTTTACATTCGCAAACAATGGTGGTATCGATGACCTCCAGGACATCCACGCGAGTCTTCCATTTGAATCGCGGGCGAAAGTGCCTCGGGCCGCTGTGCGGAATATTCGTGCGCGGGAGCTCATCTGCCCGAATCCCCCCAAACGGCCTGAACCACCGAAGCTGGTTCCTATCAGCGTGGGATCTTCTCAACTTGGCCTGCCACGGGCTGCCTGGGACCGATATGTTGCGGAGATGAACAGCTACATGCACGAGTGGAACGCTTTCAATCGGCGTATCTTGACTCATTTCAATGCCCGGCAGGAGGCAATTGAGACGGGGATGGCGCCCAACTGGATTGGTTCTATCGGAGATTCCGCACGTCTCCGGGTCAATGCCCAGAACGACGATGAGGATGGCGGAAAGGGGGGCAGTGGAGATGAAAGTGATGATAGTATGATTGCAGGGAGTGCCAAAGGCGGGTACAGGGCATACCTGCGCGGACTGGAAGAAGACGTCAAGGTACAGAAGCATTGGGACGTTGCGCGCGAGCTGCACCGCGAATGTATCTTGAAACTGGGCAAGATGCGGGAGTGGATTTTGAATGGAGGCAGGTTGATCTGAGGCGACACGATACGTGGGAGATTCTCTTCATGGTGTTCATGGCCATGACCTATGATCTATTATTGCATGATGGCGTTGGATTTGGACATGGACGGGCGCGCAGATTAGAGGACATTGCCTGGTGGGATTGTGTTATGATTCATATGCGTGATTTATGGCCCCTGATCTACTATTGTATAATATCCATCTTGTATCCTGTTGAAGAAGTGAGCATAATGGAAGCAATCCGTGACTGGGACGACCCTAACCCCAAGCCCTAACCCTGGGCCGATAACGGCGGGCACCTGAGGCCGCCACCTTCCCGATACGGCGACTCTGCCCCGCCGAGGGGGAAAAATAACGGGGACAAAACGGTACGCTGGAAGAGACAGGGACTGTCACTGAAGGTGGGTGAAAGAAACCGGAGGCATACCGGTGGTAATAGTGACTCACGGCGGCGGCCCTTATATTAAGTTCTCCTCCACGGGCTCCCCTCCCTTTCTTTTTTCGGCTTTTTGGTCTTTGACGGTCGCGAACTCTTCGCTGCTGCTCCATACAACTTCTGGTACGGGTCAATTCCCTGCTACCTACCAGACTCCTGTCAATTGCTGCTGTGTCCCTTGTCGCATTTGGCGTAATTTCCTGATCATCGACAAGATTCCTCGGTGAATTCAATTGGAAATCGTTTCGTTCCATCACGTCGATATCCCGTGAATCACCACCTGACTCCCTCGTGTGCTTTGTCCCGCCGATTGAACCAATTCTTCGAACTATAAATCGGCTTATTGCGATCAGATTTGAGACAGTTTGACCGCCGCGCAATCATCATGGGTATCACAATTGTTCTCGGTAGCCAGTGGGGTGATGAAGGTGCGCAATGAGTTCCGTCCGCATGGTCCCGGTAACAATTTCATACTGACTGCAATTGTCCGACTATAGGAAAGGGGAAGATTACGGATATGCTTTCGCAGCAAGCTACGCTTTGCTGCCGTGCCGCTGGCGGCCACAGTAAGTTGAGTCAATGTCTCCATCTCGACAAAGCTAACCCTGGGTCTAGATGCCGGCCATACCATTGTCCATGGCTCTAATACTTATGACTTCCACATCCTTCCCTCCGGTCTGATCTCCCCGTCGTGCGTGAACCTGATCGGTGCGGGTACCGTGGTGCACGTTCCCAGCTTTTTCAAGGAGCTGGCCGCTCTCGAGGAGAAGGGCCTGCAGGGCGCCAGCAAGCGCGTCTTCATTGCGGACCGCGCCCACGTCTGTCTCGACCTGCATTCCGTCGTCGACGGCCTCGAGGAGGCTCGTCTCGGCGGTCGCAAGGTCGGCACCACCGGCAAGGGTATTGGCCCGTGCTACAGTGACAAGGCCGCCCGCCGGGGTATCCGTGTCGGAGAGATCCTGGATGAGGCGCTCTTTGAGCGCAAACTGCGC
Source organism: Aspergillus aff. floccosus IMV 01167 (assembly GCA_001931935.1). Taxonomy (NCBI): domain Eukaryota; kingdom Fungi; phylum Ascomycota; class Eurotiomycetes; order Eurotiales; family Aspergillaceae; genus Aspergillus; species Aspergillus aff. floccosus IMV 01167. The sequence continues at coordinate 93,847 of MSJE01000015.1, forward strand.
AACCTCGAGAGCGGATACCGCGCGCGCTTCGGCGACCTGGAGTACAACGTGGAGGACGAGATCGCCCGCTTCAAGGAGTACCGCAAGATTCTCGGCCCTCACATTGTCGACCAGCTGGCTTTCCTCCAGAAATACAAGGACTCCCCCAACACCCTCGTCGAGGGCGCCAACGCTCTCATGCTCGACTTGGACCACGGCACCTACCCTTACGTGACCTCCTCGTCCACCGGTCTGGGCGGCGCCGTGCAGGCCCTCTCGCTCAACCCCACCAGCATCTCGTCGATCATCGGTGTCGTCAAGGCCTACACCACCCGTGTCGGCTCCGGTCCCTTCCCCAGCGAGCAGCTGAACGAGTTCGGCGACAAGTTGCAGGCCGTCGGCAGGGAATTCGGTGTCACGACCGGCCGTCGTCGCCGCTGCGGTTGGTTCGATCTGGTCCTGTGCCGCTACTCCCAGGCCATCAACCACTACACCGCCCTCAATCTGACCAAGCTGGATGTGCTGGACGACTTTGATGAGATCAAGGTCGGTGTCGCCTACATCCTCCCCGACGGTACCCGCACGGAGAACACGATCCCGGCCGATGCCGAGGTGCTGGACAAGGTCCAGGTGGAGTACGTCACTCTGCCCGGCTGGAAGAGCAACACCATGGGCGTCAAGAAGTACGAAGAACTCCCGGAGAACGCTCGCGCGTACATCGAGTACCTTGAGCGCGGACTGGGCGGTGTGCCTGTGAAATGGATCGGTACCGGTCCCGCTAGAGAAGACATGATCTGCCGCGAGTAGATCGTGAGGTGAGGATAGAGATAAAAGTAAGACAGGTTGATTTCCCTGCTCCCCATTCTGACATGCCATTGAAATCTGGCGCGTCCTCTGTATGTTTGTGCTATGATCTATTGCAATTATATCGACGATTTTGATGATGTCTGGTACGGTAGACGGCAGATGAATAGAATTTTTCTTTATGTTTGTTGATTATTTTTTAGTGATGTATTAATACTGTCGAACAGGAGTATTGTATGCAGTGAGTTGGAGGCTACTCTTGAGGAACTATTTGGGATTTATTTTACTTCGAATGGTTTAGGATTGCTTTCTCTACTAAAATAGACTCGCGTACTACCTTTGCTCCTAAACGGACCTCGAATCGAACGCGATAGACCCCAGCCAGACCAACCAGGTCTTAGGAATATCAGACTATCAGAACTTCAAATACCCGACAATCATTGCTGCCTTGTACGAGCGACCAATCTGCACGTTAGCCAGTTGACACCTGTCATGTACATAGATCTACAGACAGACTTCTTCCCGCAGGATGCATGCACCGATATGCGCAAACCAACATCCCCAAAATGCCAAAAACCATCCTCGACATCGTCAAAGAATGTGACAGGTACGGATCATTTCCTGCCGAACAACTCTCATCCTAACCAGTAACCACGACAGCTTCATCCACCCAACCGAAGACCCCATAAAATACACCCAAACCCTGCAACACTACTACGCGTTTAGACTAACCGACTGTCACGCCACACTGGGCTACATCCCCGCGCCCATCATCCCGCAGATCACCTGGTCCGCAGAATGGTGGTGCATCAACCACGAGTCCAAAACCGTAACGCTGACGGCGCCAGGTCCCGCCGCAGCACGCACCCGCCGCCTCGCGCAGACCCTCACCGACACACGCGCCTCGCCCGCCGGACGCAGCCTCGCCATCCTGTCCGGCTGGCGCAACGAGGCCTTCCCCGTGTACGGGCCGCGCGGCGACGTGTTGCTTGAGATTGAGCGGGCCGCGAGCGCGCTTTTCGGGATCGTCACCTACGGCGTGCAGCTGCTGTGCTATGTGCGTCGCCAGGGCGGCGGGCTAGCGCTGTGGATTGCGCGCCGCTCCGCCGCGAAGCAGACGTACGCTGGCATGCTGGACTGCACGGCGGCGGGCGGGTTGCCGGCTGGGGTGCGGCCGCTGGAGGGCGTGGTTCGCGAGGCGGTCGAGGAGGCGTCCTTGGCGGCGGAGACGGTGCGCGCGCGCGTGCGCTCGACGGGGTGTGTGTCGTATTTCCATGTGCGGGGCCCGAAGGCCGGGGGTGAGACGGGCCTGTTGCAGCCTGAGGTCGAGTATACGTACGAGATGGAGCTGGGGGAGGGGGTTGTGCCGCGGCCGGCAGATGACGAGGTCGAGGAGTTCTCGCTGTGGGGGGTTGAGGAGGTTGTTGCGGCGCTGCGGAGGGGCGAGTTCAAGCCCAATAGTGCGGTTGTCGTGGTGGATTTCCTGGTCCGACATGGGGTCGTGACGCCGGAAAATGAAAGGAATTATATGGAGATTGTGGCGAGGTTGCATCGGCGGTTGGAGTTTCCTGTGTGTACCTATGGGTTAGGTGGGAAGTAGTACGGAGGCAGGATCGTGGGGAAGATAGTGATCGTGTAAAGAGTGTGATTGATTGATCTATACGCCTAAATCCAGCCCTGTACAAAATGATGCCTTATGTGCTTAGCCTGACCTGACACGCCGGGTATATTGCAACATAGAAGTAACATGTCCGCACAATCCAATGTCAAAAACAACGGTATAATACACAGTGAGAAGAGTGAGAAGAGTGAGAAGAGTTGGTCGTTGGATCCGGAAGCCGTTCGAAAACAGTAGTAACGCCGCCCAATGCAATCGAATATTGGTGGTATCTTTCATGCAGACCTCTGGTGGGTTTTGTCATGGAGTCAGTCTCCTGTCAGAGACGATCAATAGCGGGAACGCGACTGGCGTCTAGGCCGTCCGTAGGGTCTCTCGTCCCGGCTGCGCCGGGGCCTGCGATCATTGCTCACAGGACGGTCGAGGTGGAGACCCTGGACCCGGAGAAGGCCCGATTTCTGAGCAATCGGGTACGGGATCTCGGGGGCCGAAGGCAGCCCGTAGCCGTAGACCGCGAGGTCGTTCATAGCCTGAGCCAGGACGTTCTTCTTGTCGAACGCAGAGATAGAGCCCGTCAGTTGGGACAGATAGGCCTCCGCCTTGTCGTTGTCGGGGATCTTCGACATCGCGCTGTTGATCTGAGTGATGATCTCTCCCTCCGGTTCATCAGCGTCGACCGGCTCGCGCATGTTGGCAGTAGCCATCGACAACGACGAATCGACCTCGATGGGGAGTTCAGACAATCTCGTTCTGGAGACAGGGATCTCTCCCCTGTGGAGGAAAATCCAGCCCTCGCCGGTCTGGTTGGCGCGTCCCGTTCGTCCCAGACGATGGATGTAGGTCGGACGGTCACGGGGAAGTCCAACTTGCAGCACGTGAGTGACCCCAGGGAAATCCATACCGCGGGCAGTCACATCGGAAGAGAACAGAATGGCACTGCGACTCTCCCGGAAGAACTCAGACGTGCGAGTTCTCTTGTCCTGGGACAGGCGAGAGTGCAGCTCGTAAATCCGGGTGCCGAGGCCATGGGCTTTCAGGGGACTGTCGCGGCCCTTGAGAAGCTCGAGGAATACTTCGAAGGCAATCCGGACTTGCTTAGTCGAGTTGAAGTACACGATTGCCTTGAAGGGGCGCCCCTTGTTGGCCGGCTCAGAGGCATAGGTTTTGGCCAACTCCAGGATGGCGGGCAACGCGTTCTGATATCCATCCAGAATGACCGCCTTCTGCGGCACAGCAAGATGAGTAGGAACTTCGTCCTCCTTGACAGTCCGGATGAATTTGTAATCAGGCTTCATGGTCCGTCGAACCATGGTCATGACCTCTCTCGGCACCGTGGCGGAGAACAAGAGCGTCTGTCGGTCCACTTTCATCGGGTCGGGGAGCATGCGCTGCAGTTCCTGGATATCAGGAGCAAACCCATCATCCAGAAGACGATCGGCCTCATCCAGGACAAATGAAGACAAGTTTGGAGCCGCAACACCACTATAAGGATCGGAAAGCAAATCCTTGAGACGTCCCGGGGTACCGACCAAGAGGTGGCATCCTTGCCGCTTCATCTGCATCAAGTGCTCTCTCTTACGAGTTCCTCCGACTGCCGTCTGCACCACAACTCCTGTTCCGTACGCCAGTTGCCGCGCCTCCTTCGCGATCTGTTCAGCCAGTTCACGAGTTGGTGAGATGATGATGCCACGGATATCGGACGGGGTGGGGCGGTTATTCCTGGATGGGCGCGCCCTGATAGATTGATCTTTCAGGATGTTCTGCAGGACAGGGAGGAGGAAGGCGATCGTCTTTCCGGTACCAGTTTTAGCCTGAGCCAGTCTAGGTTGAAGGTTAGATTTGGAACCATAGAGGACAAGAAAGCAACTCACACATCACTGCCAGACAATGTCTCATTGATTGTCATGCTCTGAACTTCAGTCATGGTTTTGATGTTCTTTTCGGCGGTGATTGTACGAATGATTCTGGGATGAACCAGTCCTTGGTCGGCAAGCTCTGCAAATCTGGTCGGGACCGGAGATTCCACCCAGTCTTCAGTCTGTTGCTGGGGCTGCGCAACAGCCGAGAAGCTGATGGGCGATGAATGATATGTCCGGATCTCCTGAAGAGTCACGGATAACGATTCGCGATACCATTGTGGCCGTTGAGGAATTGTTCTGCCCAGGAGAGACCGAGAAGAACAGCGCAGCGCATGAGCGACCGCGTTTCGGCGAAGGGCGCCGAACATGATGCAGGTGAGTAAATCTGAGTATGCAGATACTGATTGATCTCTTCAATATGCAATGAAGTGTTGTAAATACAAAGCAAGAAAGTGAAGAGGAAACGGGAGGCAATGGAGGATCGGAAAAAAACAAATGTCCGGCAGAAAACTCAGGGCGGATAGTCGCCCAGTCCAGAACAGAAGGCGGTCTAGCGGGCAGAAAATTGATGCAGTCTGAGGCAAGAGTATCATGTGACGGAGATCCGCCCTGATTATGTAGAGGAATTTGCATGAAACTATGTCAACACGGCACAAAGAGTGGTGATTAATCGGATGGGAACATACGGAGTAAGTGCATGTATGCTCGATAAAGGTCTGTGTTTCTGTATTGGAAATCTACAATACTTTTTTCGCACCCAAGCTGCCGCATGACTCGGGGTCAAATGCTGCCGCTACATCATCCCTCAGATCATACAAATGCCCTTCGATGCTCACTATGTGCCGATCTTAACGCTGTATTCCTATACTTTGTCCTTGCTTATATGAGCTTGCTTCGTCCTGATTAGTTGCGGGGTGTGCTCATCCGCTCTTTATTCCGTACTCGTCTAGCATGTACGCAATCCTAGGGGCGATTCTGATTTCTTTCGAATCGATGTGATCCAGAGAAGTGTGGCAGTGGTAATTCTCTACGATTCCCAAATAATTGAGATGCGGGGATTATCAGTGACATGGTTCTTGCATCTGCAGCTGCCATGAACACAGCACTAGATATGTGGGACTATACTGCCGAATACTCATAATCGCCCATTGAGATTCACCATCAACTGGCGTTAAGTCCCATTAAAGCCATTCCAGTCAACAACAGTGAATTTCATAAAGAGCGTTAGAGAACAACACCACCACGCCCAATAGGAAACTCGATGCCTGGGGCAACGGAGACATGTTCATGAGACTGTGTAAGGTTTGCAGTACCAAAGGAACAGCCGTGATAGATTTTTTAAGGTATTGGATTAGGCTTCTTCTCCCATCTCCCAGGCCTTTGGGAATGATAATGATACTCTATCCACACACTCAATCGATAGCGAAGGAAGAATAAGGTGGTGGGAATTGCTGACTAAGATAAACCAGCACCAAATTAATGACCTCATCATGATTGGGAGTTGATGAAAGATCATTCCAACATCATTGCGACAATGTTACACCTAGGTACAGTTATGCAGAACCGGATGAGAATTGCCCCATGCTATTCTCAAAGGCGCACCCTCCCGCTATGAACACTCCATTCAGCAACACCTCCGAGCCACAAAAAGGATTTCTGATCACCCCGACGGTTCTCTTGCCCAGAAGGTGTATTTCGTCCGAGCTCTCAGGCACTCCCACTCACCGCGTAGCTCCACCTAAGTACCGTCGCAGGCAATTTTCAAAGCAACGTCAAGACAGAGTGGGCTCTCGGACAGAATATTGTCCCGCCCCGTGTTCTACAGAGAGGACCTCTTGGTTCGGAACGCAAACGGAAGTGGTCTGGATCTCCCGGAGAGAACCGTGGGTGTGAGAGAATGGTCCGTTTGAACATGGAAGAATGGTCGACCTGGGATCTCGAGAAGCTTCTTCCTTACATTACTTCTGCTTTCTAATCTTCAACAGATTTTCTGGGACTGCCCCGCTTCTTCCGGAGAGTGGGCTGGTGGTTATAAATCAAAGGTGTTGGGTCTTGCGTTTTGCCTAGGTATTTAAATCATTATATAGCTTCCCCTCTCCTCGGTTCGGCATCGGTCTTCAATCTCCTTACTCCTACTCTCCTAAATCTACAAAGCTTCACCACATACCCCGTACACTTCATCCACCATGTCCAACAAGGCTCTTGTCTTCAAGAAGATCCCTCAGGGATACCCCGTCCCCGGGGAGCACATCGTAATCGAGCAGGCCTCGTACGATGCCAACACCCCTGCTCCGGAGAATGGAGTTGTCCTGCAGTCCCTCTATACCAGCTTCGACCCCTACATGCGTGGCCGCATGCGTTCCGCGGAGACCAAGTCCTACTCCCCCGCGTTCGCCCTGAACAAGCCCATCGATAGCGCGTCCATTGCCAAGGTCGTCCGCTCCAACAACACCAACTACAAGGAGGGTGATCTCGTCATCGGCCACATGCCCATCCAGGAGTATGTTGCTCTGGGCGCTGAGCACCTCGCATACATCAAGCCTCTCGACAACCCCCTGGGCATTGAGGATGTCCGCGTTTTCCTGGGCGCGCTGGGCATGCCCGGTCTGACCGCCTACTCTTCCCTCTACGAGATCGGAAAGCCCAAGAAGGGTGAGACCATCTTCGTCTCCGCCGCCAGCGGTGCCGTCGGTCAGCTTGTCGGCCAGCTTGCCAAGCACGAGGGCCTGAAGGTCATCGGTAGTGTCGGATCGGACGACAAGCTGGAGTACATCACGAAGGACCTGGGCTTCGATGGTGGTTTCAACTACAAAAAGGAATCCCCCAAGGATGCGCTTGCTCGGCTTGCTCCTCAGGGCATTGACATCTACTATGAGAATGTCGGTGGTGTGCACCTGGAGGCCGCCCTGGATGCCCTCAACAACTTCGGCCGCATCGTGGTGTGTGGTCTGATCTCCCAGTACAACTCGGAGCCCTACCCGATCAAGAACATCCAGAACGTGCTCATCAAGCGTCTGGATATGCGCGGATTCATCGTCAGTGACCAGGGTATGGGTCCTAAGTACTCCGAGGAGCACCAGAAGAACGTGCAGAAGTGGATCAAGGAGGGCTCGTTCAAGGCCCTCATTCACGAGACTGAGGGTATCGACAATGCTGCTGACGGCTTGGTGGGTATCTTCTATGGCAAGAACAAGGGCAAGGCCGTTTTGAAGTTTTAAGCGAGACGGTATGAGGATATGATCATTGTCTGTCATGAGGGCTAAGGCCGCAAAAACATTCTGCAGGGCGGCAAGCGGCTATCCTGGTGCGGTCTCGGTTATCAAAACCTGTAATGAATGACGAAAATAAATCGAAAGATAGTATTCTCCGTGTCATTGTATATATCTCCCGGTCTAATATGAAACAAACCTGATGATCAAAAGGCAAAGGTATCGTTGTTGCTCCTTGTGCAAGTGTATTGTACTCCGTAGTGAACTAGTGGTGTCAAAGATTAAGTAAGAAAGGAATTACCGGGTGTCGGACACTTTCGGCTGGGCGGAGAGAAACGGGCCAATCAGTGCGGCGACAATGTGATGACCGCATTTCCGATCGGACCTCCCGAGGTTCCTGCCGGACCATCTCAACTTCACGACTTCGACCTCACGACCCGTCTGTCTGCTCTCTGTCTCGTGTCGCGGTCCCTCTCCCCTCTACTCCCACAATTCAGCTCTTCGCCATGGCTTCGATTGCGCGCCAGTCTACCCTCCTTCGCCAGACCTGTCTGTCGGCTTTCCGCTCCCCGTTGGCGGCCAAGAATGTCACGGGTGTCTCGCAGGTCGTGGCCTTCCACGCCTCCGCGAAGAAGCAGATTCTCCCTCCCCTTCCTCGTGAGTGATCCCTGTGCGAGTGATCGATGTTGCAATATTGCTGGTCGTGGTGTTGCGGTGGTGGTTGCGACAGTCAATGTAGCGTGGGGATGAAATTGCGGAGAGATGGCTAACGAAATTTTGGAACAGAGGTCGTTCAGGGCACCAGTATGTGAACCCATGCTCTCTTTTCCCAATGCGATCGATAGTCGGTGGAATACAATCAAAATATGAATTTCAGCCCATCATGGCCATCTCCGCCTATCCGACTTGGTCGCAGAATCCGCATTAACCGCTATCTAGTGAACGACCCGGCTCCCATCCCCAAGCCTTCCCCCTCCCACGGCAGCTACCACTGGACTTTTGAGAGGCTCGTCCACCCTTCGAATCTGATGAACCAGGCTAAGGCTAACTTGCACGTCTAGACTCGTCTCCGTCGGTCTGATCCCCCTCACTATCGCTCCTTTCGCTGCCGGTTCCCTGAACCCTGTCATGGATGCCGTTCTATGCTCCCTTTTGGTTGTCCACTCCCACATCGGTTTCCAGTTCGTCTCTACCCAGTGCGGTCCTTCATTCCTGTATCAAGTACTCATCCTCGACAGGGCCTCCATCATTGACTACTTCCCCGAGCGCCGTGTCCCCAAGTTCCGTACGTTCCTGAACTGGCTTCTGCGTGCTTTCACTCTCACCACCGCTGTCGGTCTCTACGAGTTCGAGACGAATGACGTTGGTGTGACGGAGGCCATTAAGCGTGTGTGGAAGGCGTAGATGACGGTGCATTGATATACCTTTTCTTTCCTTTGAGATTTCCTTCTGTTCAGGCGTTCTGCCTATGTATATGCGATTTGTTTCAGTAGACCGGTTCTATCGGTGACTGGTGTTTTATTGAGCCGGAAAAGACATGTAACAGTTGAATTGTATACTGTACGTTTTGTGACTCTAGCCGTAAATCCCTCACATCTAGAACGACCAGCGTCTATCGTATATGCAGTGGTATCCAAGAATATACCAACAAGAAGCTCATCTCTAAACCTCATTCAGCCTACTCTTCCTCGTCGGAGCCCTCGTTGCCAGACAACCGATCATCATCGTCCGCCTTGGCCAATACCTTCTCCATCAACTTCAGCGCCGCCCGCAACGGCAACCCCACCACATTATCGTGGCTCCCATCGATCTTCTCGACCAGAATCGACCCCAGCCCCTGCAATCCATACCCGCCCGCTTTATCCGCGCCCTCGCGCGTCCGCACATACGCCAGAATCAACTCATCCGTGACCTCAGTATCGAAGCGCACCGTCGACTCCTCGATGGCCGTTTCCAGCACATAGCCCGGCTGGCGGGCACTCGCCAGGGGCGCCATGGCCGCCATGGCGGTGAACACCTTGTGGTCGCGATTATTGCGCAGCGTCTTGAGCATGGTGAGGTGCTGCGCCTCGGAGCGGGGTTTCTCGAGGATGGTGCCGGAGACGGAGTCGACGACGATGGTGTCAGCGGCAAGGATCAGGCCCGGCTCGCCCTTGGCCTCGTTGACGATCTCCGCCTCGTAGACGGCGTGCGCTTTCTTCGTCGCCGTCGCGAGCACGTACTCGAACGGCTCCATCGTCTTGGGAAAGTCCTCCGCCGCGTTGGACGGGATGATCTCGAGGTTGGGCAGGCCTAGCAGAGACATGATTTGGCGCCGCCGCGGGGACGAAGAGGCGAGGATAACGCGCTTGTTGCGCAGCTCGTTCAGTACGGGCAGCGCGAGGGGAGGCGGACGGGGCAGGTTGCCGCGTTGTGGTGGGTGCTCGTCGTATGCGGGCGGCGGATCGGCGGGCTCACTCTGGGCTATCTGGCCTTCTTTGGAGTCGGACATGTTGGGCGGTGGTTTGGGGGAGTTGCAATGGGGGGTTGAGGGGTGAGGTGGGCTGAAACGAAACGGTGACTTGATTCGTGATAGATGGGCGGTGAAGTGGGGCAGAATATTGATAACGATTGATTGACAGGTACATGCCTAAAGTATTTCTGCGATTCTTTTGGGGTTTTTGGTTCCAGATATGGATTGTTGTTTACGTGGGTGCTGTTGGGAAGATTGTTCTGATACTTGTATCTGTGACCTAGTTGGGAGTTGCGAAGAGTATGTAGAAGTCTTCCCACGATTATATTGTATCTTCGGAGGTGCTGTTTGAAAACAACTCACTACCGATAGCCAATGAGTTCTCTAAACACACTGCATATTTACTACTTCCCTGCAGCTACGCAAAGCGAGAATGCTACATTGTTGAACATTATCGCGAGCATTGATTTGTATTGCTAGTATAGACCAAGAACCAGCATGTTGTTGACCCGCCACTGCAACAGACACCATTGGGCCACCAGCTATGGAGCGAATATCGTTTTGTAGTAAATGTTCAGAGCTAATGATAAAAACAGAAGCAGCCAACATGAGGATGTCGCAGTGCGTATACAACAATGTCCAATTATCAAACGCCCCGACACCAAGCTCGACAGATGCCAAAACCGCAGTAAAGCATGTTACATGAAATTCCTTATTCGCCATGAAGTCCATCTTCACAATAAACAACAATCGCCAGAACAGCCCCAACGGCGATATCCCATGTTATACAGAGCAGCAGGAAACCGAGAGAAGAATTCCGCCTTCTTTTCTGTATTTTTGATCCTCCTCTGTCGACAATCGTATCAAATACACGATTCTCACCCACCGTAAAGCGATCCCAAACACAAATCAAGTCATCAAGATCATGGCACTCATATCCGATCGGACCTCGGTAGGCAGCGCAACTGCCGGCGCATCACTGCCGCGCGAGGATTCCAAAACGCAGGGGGTGTCCCAACCCCACGGTCATGGTCGGAACGTATCATCGATGTGACCGCCGCGGCGCTCAATCTCCGCAATCAGTTCCTGTCGCTCCCGGAGCTGCAGGTGAATGAAGTCGACGGTCTTCCGGAGCACGATGCTCTCGCTGCGGCCCTGGCCTTCTAATCCCGGAACCAGCTCTGTCAGCCGATCGAAGCCTTCACGAATGGCGGCGCGACGCTTCTGTTCGGAGGCGATGTGGTTGTTTTTCTTTTCTTGCTCGGTGAGGCGGGGCTTCTCTTTGTCGGCACCGGAGCCGCCGACTTTGGATGCGGTAGGAGTGGACGAGGACCGGTCATCGCGGTCGTCTGCGTTGAGGCCCACGCTGGCGGTATTGGGAGAATAAGACGTCTCGGACGAGCTGGATGCAGCTGCGGGCATGGTGGTGGGTGTATTGGGAGTTGTTGGAGGTAGAGTGGTTGAGTTGATAGTCGAGAGCGGGATTTTCATGTGACAGTGAGGGAGAGGTCGATTCGCCCGACGGAGCAGCAACCTTGACAGTTGATGCGGAGAGGCTAGAGCAAAGAAGGCAAGGGAACCAAACAGAACACCTTGTTCGGCGTGAAAACCGCAAAAACCAAATTCAAAGGACCGACAGGAAGAGGATGGCGATAGGGAGCGAAGGAATGAAGAAGAAAAGAAAACCAAGAGGAATGCGAAGGAATGCAAGAGGGACAAAACCCCTGGTGTTTCAGAACAGGCAACCAAAGCGCATGAACCAGGCGACACCCGAGGAGTCTAAGAGAGAGAACACTAACTAATGAGTAATAATAACCTAGGTATGTACTAAGTAGTACTTCCTGACACCCCAGGTTCTCCCAAAAAGAGGCAAGCAGTGCGGAGAACCAGGCTAATCCCCATCCAGCCTCGACTTGCCGGATCGAGGGATGCCAAGCCGTTGCGATCCGGAGGCTTGGCCCTTCACGTCATCGACTATCCTGACAGTACCTAGGGTAGCTGTAGATCTTCATCGTTGTCCATCCCTCTCCATCCCCCGCAGTGATAGACTTCCCGGTCGCTCTCCAGAATTGTCTTCCATTGAATTAGCTAGGACCCTGTTGCAGGCAGACTCGCATCTCTCCGTCTTCTATTACCGCCAGTCCACGATGCGGTAGATGATCTCATACTAGATCGACGACACTAATCGCACGGCCATCAGATCCATATCGCTGGTAACGACAATTGCTCACCAAAATGACAACACACGAGCCCCTTCATGGCTCCTGCTTATGTGGTCGCAACCAGTACATCATTCGAATCCCTCAGGACCAAACCAGCGACGCTCAAATCTACTTTGACAGTAGCCGCGACAACCGTATGTCTCTACACTATACAATTCGTCAGCTTGGACACCATTGACAAAAGCTATCTCTACAGGAAGATTCCACGGTACCCCCGTCACAGCATGGCTCCGCGTGCCGTTGACATGGTATCAATCCCATACTCAATCATACTTCCCTGATGAAACCCACGGCACAATCCGCCGGATCTTCTCCCCTCACCACGCACCGCATACCCAGCGCGTCTTCTGCGGGTTCTGCGGCACGCCGCTAAGCTACTGGAGCGAACACCCCCGCGAAGAGGCCGACTACATGTCCATCACCGTTGGAAGCCTGGATGGAAACGATCAGCGGTTATTGGAGGATCTGGATCTTCTCCCGGAGTCCTCCTCTGAAGAAGAAGTCGAGACAGAAACATCTCCTCAGGTGGAGCAGGTGACCAGCTCTCCAGCTGTACAGGCCACATCCTCTACTGCCACCGTGCCCTCGTCAGGAGGGGAAATGGACGTCGCGCGCAGCTTTCGCCAAGGAACGACGGACGGTATCCCTTGGTTTGAGGAGATGATCGAGGGAAGCCGACTGGGGCGGTTAATGAAAACGAGACGTGGGATTGGAATGAGCGATGACCAGTCTACCAAAATCGAATGGGAGATTAGCGAATGGTCAAATGATGGGGTCCACGAGGCGCGCGCCGCCTCGTCGATCCACGCTCCTGGAAAACGCAAGCGTGGTCACCATACGTCTGTGGAGGATGCTTGATGATATTCGTCTTATATTCATTATAGGCTAAAAGACTGTAATACATGCTTAGACTGTGCTTTAGCCCTATTGAGCATTGGGTCTTTTCTCACCCGCCTACCCTATTCATCTTCAAGTTTACTGCATGTGCTCGGAGAGAACTACAACGTAGGGTCTGAAATATGAATATACAAAGGCTGACTGAGCACTGTCGAAGCATCAGATTGACTTAGATATCGTAGTGTCTACTACAGATAGACGCTGCTGTAGTGTGAGAACATGTAGAATCAATGATATACGCACAGGTAGAGGTCTACGACGTGTGTTTAGCAGTGACCAGGATGTTCTTCAAACGATCTGAGCATGCACAGATTACAATAAGCTCCAATGCTGGTGGCCCGTGCCCGCAACAGAACACTGTTGATTTCCTAATTAGGTATCGCGTCGCTTAAGCTGCCATACCTACAAAACAGTGAAGCACAGCTTTGTCTGTTTCGCACACTGAACACCGATTAACAGAACCATTCTGAGTCGAAACTCATCCTTCGATCGTCATCAAATCCTTGTTGTTTCCCGTTCGTTGACAAAGCTTCCATAACATCCTCCAACCCTTCGCCTTTCATAGAAGTTCACCCATCACAGACATATCCACGCCTGATTCGACAGCTCACTTTGATTCGAGAGGGCTTCCTAGGCTGCTCTGTACTAGTATTTTCTTCATTCGATTCTGTGAGGAGTCAGTCTTGTCCAGACAAATCCCAGGCAAGTTCTCATACCATTTCATGCTAGAAGCCGCTGCTAAGGACCATTTCACGAACGCAGGGCCTGTTCACACTTGCGGGTACATAAGCTACTATCATGAATGTCTCGCAAGACACCAACAGGGTGTTATCCAAGATGCAACAAAAACCTATAACCCTAAACCTGAGGAGTCAAGCTTCTGCCTCTATACTGAAGCGCAGACTTGATGCAGGGCAGGCTGCTGAAAACACCCAACAACAGCAAGCCCCGAGCAAGAGCACTGTACGCCAGCTCAAAGGGAATGCGTCAATTCCTAACATGAGGCATCGAAATGACGTGCCCACAGTCTCTGGGTCTCCGGAGCGTCGACGGCCGTTAGGCAAGCCCTCTGTACCTTTACCAGCAGACAACAATGGCTCTTCGACAACCCACGCCACAAGGTCTCCCCCGGAGAAGACTGGAGCTTCGTAAGATCAAGTCAAACTGGGCGCCTGACAGTGATGTGACTAGAGGCCCCAGATTTATGTGTACTGCTCGCGCAAGACAGATCCAGCCCGTGGTGTATCGCCCGCGAGTCAATAAATGACAGTCGAGAACACCAATTATCACCGAGGGAGAACAAAGTGCAAAGAAGTCTGAAAATTGACACCAATCAAAGCCCCACAGGATCTTGAGAGTAATCACGGACCCTCAATCTAAAGTCAGGAAGGGATGGCAAAGTGCGGTGCGGCAATTCATGCAAACGAAGATGCTGTAGAAGATGGGTATGAGAATCGAACCACCCAAGGTGAATGTGAAGAGGATCAGCTAGGCAAGCGAGGTAGGTCAGAGTGCTATCTCTGATTCAGCAAGATTACTGATGAGGGACTGTGATTGTTAGTACATACCAAGAGGCCGGATTATCACTCTCAAGGATGATTCGACGTGGTTTGACATACCGCCTAAGGATCCAAAGCGCCTTTCGGTTGCAAGTGTGAGTTTAGATCCCCCAGAAGTATGAGTTCTGGAGGCCTATATCAAGTGACGTTTATTAGACAGAGAAAGAAGTCCTAGGGGACCAGAAGCGATGGTCAGGTGTAAGGTATCCCAGTAGGAAGACACCTGGCTCGAGGTATCCAGTTTTGAACCAAGTGAATGAAGAGGATGAAGACCGCAAAGTGCTTTCCTCACTGATACCATTCCGGGACTGGGTGGCTCTAGCACAGGACAACACAATCCCCTTTGTTGACGAAGAGGAAGATTTGCCCACCCTCCCAGCTACTCCCTCGCCTGCCCTCCCTCGTCAAATTTCCTTTTATTTTCTCACTCGGAACACCTGTTGTCATCAACGTTCCCCTACCCCCATCTCTACGATTCCTCATCCGATTCATCTTCCACTGCTCCTTCAGACGCCACAATCACCCCATCCAACGTGGACGCCGTCCGCGAGATGTCGTCCAAACAGACATCTGAGCAGGATCCTTTCACTGACTCGCCCATGGTTGAAGACATGGCCTCCGCGCTTCAGTCTGGTAAGAACGGCGGATCTCAAGAAAAAGGTAATCCATCTTCCCTCATAACAGCTGGATCGGACAATACCAGTATCTTGCCTTTGTATCAGGTTGTCTCTTTCAATAAGCGTACTGAGTGATCTTTTGCAGACACCACCGATCCGTTAATGCAGAAATCGAAACCTAGGTTCTCCGCGAGCCATGAAGACAAACCCTTTCTAGGCCCCTCGAGATTCGACCGTAACAAAGGTATCAACAGCCGTTCTCCTATTCAGGTCATACATCTTAGAGCCCCAGCTAATTACATACCAGAGAACGTTCGTGACAGATCCATGGCTCAAGAGACGCAAGAGACGCAAGAGCTCAGACTTCTGAGTTCCAACAGCTCAACCCGCATCCCTCGGGGTATTCCTCAGAAGCCGAGTCAAGGAGCTCAAGCTGCTTCTCTTAGAGGGGTCAGGGCCACTCCCGACATCCGCAGTTCAATTCCGCTTCCTATTACCCTCCGCAGGCATAGTGTGGAAGCTATGGTTAGCACTCGTGCTACTCCTAGTGGAAGCTTCGCCGGCTTAGTCCGCGTGGTAGACAAGCCTCAGGGGGCTCGTCCCAAGCCTTCTTTGGACGAGCAGTTTGCTGTTCATGGCCAAGAGAGCGCCACTAAAGAGGAAAAAGGAAAAAATCGCAAGAGCTGTTCTTCGTCCTCTGTCAGTGACTGGGATTTCGGCGAGGATGACGCTGCTCAACGCCCAAAGAATGTTTTTACTGGCGAATATCGCACACGTATGTTGCACAAGCCTGGAGAGAGATTCTACGGTCCCAAGCTAAGAGTTGCACGCTCAGCCGAGAAATTGATTATGGGTCCAGATAGCCCTGGCAGTACTTTTGCTGTTACCCAAAGGTCTAACCCTGCATTGGTCCACTACCCGGACACTCCTACACGGTTCTCAGGGAAACGGCGTGTCGATACCGGAAATTCCTCAAGTCCTGCCCTCGGGCCCTCATCTTCAAACAAGAAGGAGAGTACTTCTGCCGAGAGTACTCCACTTGCTCGCAACTATTGCCGATCCGCTATATCGCTGGAGTCCATTCCAAGAAAAGAATCCGGCCGTGATCGCACGATTCAGCGCAAGCCTGTCAATAGCCCTAGTCTCTCCAACCTTTATTCCCCATCAGGCCAGGACGAGCATGAGCCGTTGGTTCCAAAGGTTCCTGAGAAGTACAGCATTTACCTGAAAGGCAGCAAATCAGCTAGCCCGGTTACTCCAGTCAAGAGTACCTCCCAGTCGGCTGAAGGCTCCATGCCCAAGAACTACCCAACCCCAAACACTACTGGGAGCCCGGAGTCCCTCAGATCGTTTCCCCCTCGAACTTCGTCTCGCTATCAAGCATCGGAGAGAACCATACAGTCTGGACCAGGCCCAGCAATTGTGGATGCTCATGTTTCCAATCTGGCTGAGAAAAAGAACAGCAATGCTGCGCTTCAGAACCTCTCCAAGGAGCCGACTACCCAGGCTGGGCAGCTGGCTAGACTTCCTGACTCCAAGAGTACCCGTATGCTTGATAGCTTCCGCAACATCTTCAAGCATAAGAACTCTGTCGACAAAAGTCGTGGAAAAAAGGAAGAGTGTGAGACTCCAGAGCCCGAGGCTAGAGCTCAAACTCCGGTCACAGCCATACGTCTCAGACACGAGGATAACAGAACTGGGCCTGCGAAAGGCGTTTTCAAGTCCAGGTCTAGGTATACCAGACTTTCGGATGGCGTTAGCTGGAACAAGACACCCCGGAGCCCCAAATCATCTGACGAACACCCCTCTGCACGCCCGTCTACTTCGATCTCGCCCGCCTCCGCGCCTGTGGTGCAACGTGTCGAAGACACCCCGTCTTTTGCTCGCCCGACAAAGTCGACCCGCACCAAAGCCGCTCCCGTTAGAGGGCAGAGCGTCGGTGGCTCAGGTGTTCGGGTCCGCAAGGGCCATATCATGACTGCGCCAACGGGAAGTCCCCAGCGCCCCAGTCGTTACAGAACTTCTCATGCGGGCATGTTCTCTGGTCACAAGAATATTATCAACTTGCCCCGCTCTATCGGATCGATTAGATCCAATCTCAGCTCGACGCCTGGAAAAAGACTTGCAACCGCTAACGATGCTTTGGACATCACGAAAACCTTGAAGGAGATCCATGCCTGTATTGAGACTCTCTGTAAGAGGGCCACCGACGAGAACCCCCCTCCCAAGAGAGAAGGGTACCTCCGGGTAAGGAATTCTTGCGTCTGATCCAATCGCCTTCTTTAACTAACGGATTATGTTCTTGCAGATGGCTCTCTCGCTGCAATACCAGTACAGTAACTACAACAACATCGGAAAGGAGGTGATGGAGGCCGAAGAACTGGCCAACAAGAAGCGTTCCGAGAAGTGTCTCGCAGAGAACGCCCTCTTCGATCACTTCTCAGAGGTGAAAGCTCATCTCGACGAGGAATAGAGATGGGCTCTGAAGCTCTCTCCTGTCGGCCTTGGTTGCTACAGGTCCATCACATCAGTTTCACTTTTCCCTCTCTCCGCTCTTTTCCTTGAGATACCATTCAGTTCTGAATGATGATTGAACCTTGTTAGAGTAAGCTTCTTCTTTCCTGATGGATTTCTCCTCGGTTGATCTCGCTTTGCAAGTTTGCTGTTGTTTTTCTTTCTGGCCGGTGTACAGAAGTACACAACATCATGGCCTCTCCCATTGTTCATGTTTACATTAGGTTCCATTCACTCCAACGTCACTACTTGGACACATACAAAGAAAAGGAAAAAAAAAAAGATGTAGAACAAAAACCGGTTAAAAACAAGAGACCCATATCAAAAATCCACAGAAAAAGCCATGTATATTAGCAGATACTATTAATTAACCCCTGTTAGAGTCATGCATTCCAGTTCGTAGTGTAGACAGCCTTCTCTGACTAGATAAGACAAGCCAAGGGCCTGTTTCACATTCTCTGGATAACACAAAGATTAAAGAAGAAAGGGCTTTATACTCAAGCCCTTTGTTTGGGGCAGGTGTGCCGTCGTAACATGCACAGCTTCTAGAAGGACTGCCTTTTCCAGTCCCTGTGACCTCCAGCTACTTTTCACTCGTTCAGTCCCCCAACCGGCCTTCTTTTTATCCAAGGCCCAGTTCTTCCAGTCTTGCTTGACACAATCTTGTAGGCTTTATTATCTATTGAGTCATCTCACTATCCTTTCTAACATACTCTTCTCTCTTGCTTTCTCCTTCTGCCTGGATACTCCGTTCCTTCCGCTGTGAATCTTCCTCGCGCCAAATAGAGTCATTCTCAGCGTTCACCATGAAGAAGTCGCAAAAGTTCTTCAGAAACAAGGTATGTTCGATGCTGCTAGGCGAATGCACTATCATTATGACCTACATGTGAGAAATGACAGCTAACAGCACGTACAGAGGGACTCGACTGCAAACACTCCCTACTATCCGGAGACGATGGAACGCGACCCTGGACGGCTTGTAGCTGACTACCACACCCAGAATATGCTCTATTTTCGTGGATCGGGAGAAAATCTTTCCATGGATCCTTCAAGACAAGCATGGGTCCTGCACGGCGATTCTCAGAGCATGGGTTACGCCTATAGCCGACACGATCCGTATCATAATCTACGCTCGCAGCAGTTATTGCAATCACCTCTGGATCCGCATTTGAACCCCCAGTTTAGGGACTTGGGCCTCCATCGGTCTCTGCATTCGCCGTCGAGCTTTGCATACCACCAGCCGATTGTTCCTGAGCAACCCATGCGCTATTCGAGCTCGGAGGAAATGAGATTCGCGGAACCTTCGAGAGATGGTCGGCAGCTCAACCCAATCAGTGACCCTGCTGACGCGCTTCTCATGGGACAATACCGGTTTCCTGGACCGCAGAAGGTGGTGCGAGAACCCATCCAGGACAATTTTGTTTGTAGAAGAAAACTAACTTGTGGTTCCATCGCAGGTATATGAGCCCCCTCAATACGATCCAAGCATTGTCAAGCCGCCTTCCGAGCAGGAAAACTCGTATGCCATGGTGAATGAAGATGGTCGGAAGGGAAAAGGTGGACGCAATGGTAAATCGCAACTTCGTGCAGACGCACCCGTCTTTGTCCCCAACGCTCCAGCGCATCAGACAAAGGGAGAGCAGAAGAAGAAGGATTTCGTCTGGTTGGTTGTCGGAAACCGTTGATTTGGGACGATCGATTCGGTAGATTGCGCATCGCTCGCGGCTTTCGTTAACTGCTTTCTGATCGTATTGTATGACTATTGTACACTAGCCCAATCCGTTCTGTGGAAAATAAATAGTCCTGTCTTGTCTTGGCTCCCCTAATCTCGAGTAGTTGGGGCTAAGAGCTTGCAACACAGCAAGACCTGCGCAGGTTCCTTTCAGTGTCGCTAGGATCGGCAGAGCTATTTCCTTTTCTCATTGCTTTTTATCGTCTCCACTGTATGGGACCTGCTGCTCTTCTGGGCAAGTTATCTCTCGCTTGCCTCGTTGCGTTCAGGTATGGGTTATCTGAGGGAACCCAATCGCATTTGCAATCGAGGCTCACTTTGAGGCTCGGATCTGACACGTACGACTGAAAGAGAAGACACCTCGTTTACTACGTGGATCAAATAGATACCCGACGACTGATCCTCTTCTAGCCTTTATTATACTAGCTCGGGTCGATCACACTAGGCTGGAGAGGCGCCTCTGCCAATGATGATTCCGCTGAATCAAAAGCGCTTGCCGTATCCCAGCTTTATATAGCTCTGCGAACCACAGCCGCCATCCTGCAGTGTTTATTCCTAATGGATCTTAGAGTGGAGTGAAATACCTCCTATGTCTGAGAATGTAAGGGTCGAAGGCATGCAAGGCCCCCGGCGCGATCCCAATTATTGGGTATGATCTACAGAGGTCTATCAACAGAGAAATGGGCTGAAAAACACAGGACCACGACGATAAGATGCCATATCACATCCCTCGAGGGTGATTGCATTTATAAAACCAACCTGGCCTCGTCAGCACCTGGTCCATCTGCCCCCGTTTCTACAGCCCGTCTTTTTTTCTCACCATGGAGATCTCCCAGCGTATACTAGGCATACTCTCGCTCCTATGCCTTCTATCCTGGACAAGTGCATATGACCAGCTATCCAGCTTAACTGGAAACACAGTGCGCTTTGAAGCCACGTTGACCTGGGAAGATTGGGCGCCAGCAGGGATCCCTCGAAAAACAATCCTCACCAATGGACAATTCCCGGGACCGCCCCTTGAATTGCGGCAAGGGGATGATGTCGAATTCTTAGTCGTGAACAAAATGCCTGAGGCCGTCACAGTTCATTTCCACGGTAAGTTTTGGATTGGTGCTTTCGTTGATTGTCCTCTGTATCTGATTCCTGGATTGCAGGAATCGTCCAGAGCGGCACGCCATGGTCGGATGGAGTTCCAGGTCTATCGCAGAGGCCGATCCAACCAGGCGACCAGTTCCTCTATAAATGGCGCGCAACACAGTATGGGTCGTACTTCTACCATGCCCATCACAGAGGGCAGATAGAAGATGGGCTCTATGGAGCCATCTACATCCATCCGGATGACTCAGTGGAGAGGCCTTTTTCCTTGATCACCAACGACACACATGAAGTGAGGGCAATGCAGGCAGCAGAGTCAAAAACTGCGCCTATCATGCTTTCGGATTGGCGTAAATTGACCTCAGCCGAGATATGGGCGGCCGAAGAAGCGACGGGGTTGGATGCGTACTGTGCAAATGCCCTTCTGATTAACGGTAAAGGATCGATCGATTGTTTGAGTCAGGAGCAATTGGACAAGTTCACCACTGCGGGCCAGAGAGAAGTGTTGGGGAACAACTCCCATTTCACCGATATCGGGTAAGAATGATCTATAATCAATCTTCATGCCGGTTTAGGTGATTGACCGTTTCAGATGTCTTCCCCCGACGAACCGACTGGCACAAGGGAACTTTCCCCATAACCTTAGCGCTGTAATGCCTTCTATGTACCATGGCTGCACACCGTCTCATGGTGCATCCGAACGGCTGCTTGTTGATCCTGCCGAATTCTACGTGAGCTATGACCTAGTCAGTGCAGCCGGGATAAATACGGTTGTCTTCTCCATTGACGAACACCCGATGTATGTCTATGCCATTGATGGACGGTATATCGTGCCGACCTTGGTGGACGCAATTACCCTCGCCAATGGAAACCGATACTCCGTCATGGTCAAGCTGGATCAGCCAGTAGGCGACTACACTGTTCGACTCGCAACAACTGGCGTGAATCAGATCCTCAGTACCACGGCCATTCTGTCCTATGGCGCGTCGGTTGCCACAAAAGAACAGAAGAGGACCTCGGTCCCGTCGATTGACATCGCTGGCACCCTGATCTCGGCTAAGTACACCGCATTGAAAGAGAGCACCATCACCCCGTTCCCGGCCGGAATACCCTCTCACGAGGTGGCGCAGACCTATGTGTTGGATATCGACCACTACCACGCCTCGTATCGATGGACCTTGGGTAACTCCAGCCTTCCAATGATACTGGAAGAGCGCACTCCCCTTCTTTTCGACCCATCCGCGGCAGAAACAGATTTCTCCATCAAGACACTGAATGGGACATGGGTAGACCTGATATTCCGTGTGGTAAAGCCGCTTCAACCACCTCATCCCTTCCACAAGCACTCCAACAAGTTCTTCGTGATCGGACAAGGTGACGGGCATTGGAACTACTCATCGGTGGCCGAGGCGATGAAATCTATCCCGGAGAACTTCAACTTTGACACGCCACAAATTCGGGATACATATTACACTCCGCCCGCAACGACGGGCCCAACTTGGTTAGCGATTCGATATCAAGTGGTGAATCCGGGCCCATTTCTGCTGCATTGCCATGTGCAAGTACATCTCAACGGCGGGATGGGGGTGACATTGATGGATGGTGTGGACGAGTGGCCGGAGATTCCCGCGGAGTACCAGCGGCTCGCTTGAAGGTTCCTGAAGTTTCTTCCACCACGAGTAGACGGACATAGATATACATAAATATAGACACAGACAGGAGCCGAGTATATAAAGAACATTACGCGTTCATCAAGATGAAACTGAAGGAATCAGCTGGGAGGCATTAGTCATCGCAAGGGATACCCGAGAGGGTTTAGTGGAATGAGGGGAAATCTGGACCTCCTCGCGTTTCCCCGGTCCTTCTGTCCCTTTCCTCTTCTCCCAACCATCATCGTCGTCGTCGTCGTCGTCGCCGTTGTCAAAAGGGAGACCGATATGTCATCCGTCGTGCATGGTTATGGGACTTCCTCGGACTAATCCTGCATCGAATCTCCCTCGCCTGGACTCTTCCCTGACTGTCATACTCCGCTGAACCACCACGATATCACGATCTCCATGCCGGGGGGACTCGCATAGGTTACCCGTTACAGCAACTGCCCCTTCTGGACCTCTTTGAGATCTAAACGTTGAAACCCTAACGACTCCGGGTGCAGTCTCCGAGCATACCCCTGCCCCTCCTCGTGCTATTATTACCTTACCCCACGCCTGTCCAACATGGTGTTCTGCGGCAAGCCGAGCAAAGGCTGCGGCGAATGTCGATCGCGCAAGATCCGCTGCGATCAGGCCCGCCCGACTTGCTCCCAATGTATCAAGGGCAACCGCATGTGCCCCGGATATCGCGATGAGCTGTCGCTCATGTTTCGGGATGAGAGCCAGCAGGTCGTTCGAAAGGCCAAAACTGGCTCATCCGGTCGTCGGGCCAAAAGTTCCCGCAAATCCACCACACACACGACGTCTCCGAGTGGGAGTAGTAGTAGCCAACCTAGCCCACAACCACCTTCAAAGTCATCGCCGCCTACGGCGACGCCGAAAGTCTCCAATGATGTTAGTAGTGATCTGCCTGAGATTGTGGATTTCAACGATCTCTCCTATCCTCAACAGTCTCCCGAGTCGGTCCAGCTGCTCACCCCGCATTCTTCACCGGGTCTGGGGTTGCAGCCGTCCTATCAGTTTACCAAGGATGAAGCATATTGCTTCTCCCTTCGGAGCACGGAATGGCCGGGATCTTTCTGGATGATGGACTTTTCTCCGGATTTCTTCAGAACGACCAACGAGGGCTCCCCAAGTCAACAAGCGATGCAAGCCAGTCTGGTGTCGGTGGGCTCGGCGATGCTCTCACGCATTCGACAATCGGGGCCGCTGAAAATCGATGCCGAAAGAGACTATGGTCATGCATTGCAATTGCTAACCGCCGCGGTCATGGACGAAGAAGAGGCCAAGACTAATGCGACGCTTGCTGCTGTGTTACTACTGGCTATCTTTGAGGTAATACCCGCATCCCTGGTTGGTCACACTACCTCCATGTGCATGACGCTGACGGGAGTGGACAGGTCGTCACGAGTAGAACGCCGCGAAGCATTGAAAAATGGACCAGTCATATCTATGGCGCTGCGGCGCTGCTTGAACTACGAGGGGCGGAACAGCTCCAGGACGAGGATGGACTGAAGCTCTTTGTGCAGTTGAGATTCCAGATTGTATGTAAATCTGCATGGGCCATTTTCTACCACTGGGCATCTTCTGACGACCTACAGATTACCAGCTGCTTGCAAAGAGCCGCTCACGTGCCACGGTCGGTCCTAGAGTGCGCCAAAATCGCCATGTACCTACGTCCGCAGACCGAAGCCTACGGCGACCGTTTGATTAGCATCGCGGGTCGATTGTCTAATCTACGCGCCGACATCAACCGGAAAATGCGGACTGATCAGAGAGAGATCCTGTCCGCTGCGTATGCCATCGAAGCAGAGCTGATGGCGTGGGTTGCAGGTCTCCCTCCAGACTTTCTGTATACCTTGATTGAACATCCCTCTCCGGATCCATTTGCCAACATGCTGGGTCGGACTGATAGTCCGTGCGGCAACCGATACCACATTTACCATGATTTGTGGCTTGCGCATAGTTGGAATCAATACCGATGCGCCCGGATCATCGTCAGTGAGATCATCCTCGGCTGCCTCCGACGGCTGTCGTTCCGATCACCTGCGATGGCTATCTCTGGAGAACTTCAGAACCACTGTACTCGGCTTCGCAGCACCACACGAGAGCTCGCGCGAGACATCTGCGCGACTGTGCCCTTCCACTTTGGGATCGGAAACGTGGGCACTAAGCCGTCGGCATATCTTCCCCTGAACCAGGCCTACTTGGGCGGCCTCCTCGCTCTCTGGCCGCTGGTTCTGGCGGGTGCCACAGAGGGGAAGAATCACCCGTTGCGAGTCTGGGTGATTGATTGTTTGCGAATTATCGGACACACCATGGGAATTGACCAGGCTTTGGCCTTGATTGAAGTGCTGGAGACGGAAGTGGGCATCTTCGACGGCATTGAAGATGGCGAAGACGGCGTTTACTTCCGGGAATACGGAGGCACCACCGCGGGGAATAAAGTCCTTACAGGCACCTGGGGTGTTTGACTGTTGACTGTCATGTACTTCTTGATACATGTGTATATATTACGTTCCAATGATGAGTTGATGACCGTAACATCTGACCTACTAGTAGATAAATGCCTTGCACAGCCTTGTATGCGAGGGTCAAGGGGGGCGGTGCTGCCGCTGCGGCTCATATTGTGCCTTGACACCTTAGCCCCATCCGAAATTGCCCTTCCTTTATGCGCACTCCATTTCATTCTTCGTTGATTAGACCTTCGAAGACGATTCATAAAGTTCAATGGCCTGAGTTGCCCTCCTTTTAGGGCTTACCGCTTGTATCTCTTGCGCCCCGTGGCAGAAACGAAGAATCCTGGCGGGGTTCAGGCGCACTCGACCCATGTGAGCACCAGGCAGTGTAAGTGGTGTACCATGGTTTGTATGATCTTGAGTCACGTCCAAGAGTGAAGACTAGATAGTCAATATATGCAATGGCGACATCAAGAACAAGGCAGAGCTGTGGTTTGCCCCGCAGCTTCCTATATGATGAGGTTGCGAGCCGTCAACATCATGGTGAATCGGGAAGGGGCATAAGTTGCGACTGGCCGTGAATACGTTTTTACTATATACACTTATCATTCAAACTACACCATCTACAAAGCCTGTATAATGCCTTTCCTCTGTTTTCGCTCCTCCCGTTTCGCCAGGGGTTCTACCCTCAACACCCAGCCAGACACAGCCGGAACAATGGGCCATCGACAGTCGCGAACAGAACGACAGAGACACCACACTGCGACGTCCTCACACCAACCCGAGACAAAAAGCAAGTTTCTCTCGCCAGATGGGCCTAATCTATGGTCTCCTCCACCGTACTCCGTGTCAACACCCCAGCCCCGACAGTCCTTCAGTTCCGTCGCCAGCGACTCTCCCTATGCCTTCCTTCGCGAGTTTGATACCATCTTCGTTGTCGACGACAGCTCCAGCATGTCCAGCCACCGCTGGCAGGAAGCCGAGGACGCCATCGCCGCCATCGCCCCCATCTGCACCAGCTTCGACCAAGACGGCATCGACATCTACTTCCTGAACCACCGCAACCGCGCAACCCGCTACACCACCGGCGCCTACCCAAACGTCACGACCTCGGAGGCCGTGCGTGAAATCTTCCGCAGCGTGCAACCCCGCGGTCCGACGCCGTTCGGCCGACGGCTGCACGAGATCCTGGGGCCCTACATGCGCCGCCTGGAACGCAGGGAAGCCAACGCGGCGGACGACTACGGCAACCACCACCCGACCCGTGATGATCCAGGCGCGACGATGAAGCCCCTTAACATCATCGCCATCACGGACGGCGAGTTCACGGATGACGCGCAGAGCGTTATCGTCGACGTCGCCAAGCGCTTGGACGGGCCGCCCATTCGCGCCGTGCCGTGGCAGGTCGGCATTCAGTTCTTCCAAGTCGGCGACGATGAGGCTGCGCGTGTGTATCTGCAGGCTCTGGACGATGATCTGGGTGTGTTGAGTCGGCAGGATAACCTCCGAGATATTGTCGATACGGTGCCGTGGAGAGGACAGTCCGGACAGACGTTGAATGCGGACGGGATACTGAAATGTGTTTTGGGGGCTGTGGATCGGAAATATGACAAGCGGGATGCGTTTCAGTGATTGTTAGGTTGTCTTCTTGTTTCGTTTTCGTGCTTTGTTCACATTTATTTTCCCCCATGTTTTTCTTTTAATCCATGGGACCGACTGGTCAACATTGCCAGCAGAGTTCATGCGTGGTTTCATTGGAGTCTAGATTGGCGAATAATAAGAGTTATCGCTGGTCAGGGGCAGATGGAGCTGTTCCAAGACAAAACAGGACAGAATCAGGTGAGATAATTAGTCCATCACTAGTTACTAGGTAGCTTTCTGAGGATACGAACTACAGCTCTAAAGATGATACAGATGCTTCCTGATCAATCCAAGTGCATATTGATACTGATTCATGCCCATTGTTTGTATGCAGTAGCCTGCAGCCTGCGGCAATTTTTGGCGCTTGTTTCCACATCTGCTGCGTTATCAGTAACATCGGACGTAGGCTACAGGACATCCGTATGCTAATAGCACTCCCTTGCGCCCAAGCAGCCCGACCAAACCCCGAGGGAACAGTTCGATGCACTTAGCAAAGTATAAGCGCACCTTCTGCCGCATGCAAATAGCAGGAAGCGGCATTCTCTCTACGGTGTGGCATTCCTGGGAACACCATAAATTTGTCTACCAAAAAAAATACTTGCAGCTGCTTCGAGTGCTTTGGCTACTATCTACGGGTGTCTTCATAGACTTTCCGCAGCGTTCTGGGCGGACTAGACACAATACGTTTGGATGAAGGTCATAACGTGAAGGCATTCTCAATCTTGTCTTCCTAGCTAAAGCCCTTATAGTAAGCCCAGGCTAATGGGCCAAGAGCCATAAGAAACGTAAAACAGTCTAGGTCCATCTCATGCAGGATGTTGCAGGCGAATCGCACCAAAAAGAAGCTTCCTCAAAGTTTCTCTTGAATAATGTCAAATGTCACATATCTGGTCATATTACCAATCCACTGATCCGATTCGATGTTGGATATGGCTAGAGGCCCGATTTCGTACAGCCACAGAGCCACAGTTATCATCAAGACAGACAGCGCAACACTCAGCAGGAAAGAACGATGTGCGCTCTTGGGCTTTCCCTTGGGAAGCTAAATCAAGGTCCAGTCAGTCTTAGACCGCCACCGTTGAGGAGGGGACAGTAACTGACCTCGTAAACCCAGCCGCCCAAACCTGCTATCTGTGTGGTCCACCACATGTAAAACGAGCTCCATGGATACACTGCCCAGTTGTATCCCGTTTTTGAATCGATGTACCACTATATAGCCACCAGTCCAGTCAGCTAGTGTCCAGGGTGGTGTCTTAAAATATGCGAGGAGCTTACACTCCGACATGTATTTGTAAACACTGTGTCCTCGAGTGCGCCATGCAAGCGCTCATTGTATTCTTTCTCGCTGGACGAGTTGGGCTCAACCGAGAGCGCAGACCCCGCGATCACTGGTTTAATCACTCGAATTATGAGGTTTGTGTAACTGTCACACAGCTTAGTGTGTTGAACGCAGGATAAATATCAGGATATCTTTCTAACCTCTCAATAGAAAGAACGGCCGAAGTGTGTCCGCGGCCGGAATTAGGGCCCAGGATGTAGAAAAAGTTGGGAAATCCGGCCATGCCGATGGAGTGGAAGGCCTCTATGTAACCTATGTCTTTCCAGTGCTCGCTTCGGGTGCGTCCATAGCGACCTCGCAGGTCGGCATCGAACTGGGTCAGAGCGAAGCCATTGGCTAGTACCTGGGCCATGGTCAGCCTTAATGCTCTGCTTGGATAGGGAGCCAAATAAAGAAGGCGTGAGAGCCACGTACAATCACATCTGCAGGATAGGTTGTACCTGACTTGGTCACGACGGAGCGCTCATAAATAGCAACAATGGGGTCATCGGTGAGATGGACGTTGTCTCGATTCAACGACATGATGTAGCCATTGTGGTCGAAGACTCTTCGCTAAATTGTTTTTAGCCTGACTGTCACATCTACTATCTAGGGTCGGGGGTTTACCTTGCATCCAACCTCATGATCAGGCATCAAAAGCGGCCAGTACTGTGCTATATGTGGAATTAATACCCTGCAGGCCATGCTTGAGCAGGTTGCTGACCAACCCACCTGGTGCAGTTTCTTTGATATAGCACTCGCTGATTTCCGCAGTCTGTTTTCTCATTTTCGCTCCTTGTTCGGTTATGTTGAACTGGGGAGTAGACGTTTCGAGGTATAGGAAGGTGAGAAGCCGAAGAGAGCGCAGAACGCCGGGTAGGTAGCGGAATACCGTCCGCCAAAATGGTGTGATTATGGTGTTGCCTCCCCCAGGTAGGACGTATTGCTTTGACTGTCAAGATTCATTAGCCACATTTTGCCAAAGCCAAAGAGCAGGGAGCCAACCCGGATGAATTGCGTGATAGAGCGGACTTCTTCTGCTACGGCTGGTACCAACTGCGTGGCGGACGCTGGTCATACTGTATAAGTAGCTTTTCATAGAGCCGACAGGGAATGATCTACCTCCATTGCCTATGACGACCACGTCTTTGTCTCGCAGCGAAACGTTGTGGTCCCACCTGGCTGTGTGGATAATGTTTCCTTGAAAGCGGTCGATGCCCGGAGCGTAGAACGGATTAGGGTTCGTCAGTGCTCCCACAGCAGAAATGAGGATGCTGCAGCGCTGGACATACTCCTGACCGGTGGATAGGTCCTTCAGGTTGACGAGCCAGGTCTTGGTGTCGTCTTGCCAGGAAGCCCCTATCCAGTCGGTATTGCCGATCAAGTGGCCGGACAGATTGAAACGGTCTACCACATGTTTCATGTACCGGAGGACCTCATCCTGTTTGGGGAAGAAGTTTGAGAAGTCTGGGTTCGGCGCGTAGGAGAGGCTGTATAACACGGCGGGAATATCAACACCACAACCTGGGTCTGGATTGCTCATCAGCTGGCTTCAATGCAAGAGAAGGGGAGATGATACAAGGCCAATCATACAGGTGTTGAAAAACCAGGTGCCGCCAAATCCAGCTCCTCTATCGTAGATCACAAAGTCGTGAGATCCCAGCTTCTGCTTCAGCTGGCAGGCCATCGCCAGACCCGAAAATCCGGCTCCCACAATAATGACCCTTTTGAAAGGAGAAGACTCTTTCAAAGCCATAACGGGAATATCCTTGGGGTTGTTACGGTGAATCACCGATTACTGCTTTGATCGAAGGGGAAACGCGATGGGTAGACTGGCCGGCTGGTTTTATACTTGACTTTCGAATGTATGACCAAGCACGCACCAAAATCATCAGCTGTGCGTCAGTCGAGCAATGTTAGAGATTGCCACAATGGGGCTATGAGCCGTAATCTCGTCTTTGGAGTCACTTCTAAGGTGATCAACAGAGCTCAGGCTGCCTCTGCTGCGTATTCCATTGGACCGATAACGAGACTGCAATGATCCCTAGCCAGTACCCTCGGAACGACTTGCACACCTATCATATACGCAAGATTCTAGAAGTGGAAGTCTTGAAAGTCGGTCAACGTGTGTGCGTCTGTTCTCAATATCCTGATCAAGGAAAATGCATCTTTCCAGGGTGGGTATGCAGAAACTAAGGATAGAACAATAGTATATGGGCTGTGTATATCTCCCTTCTCCAATAGGAGCTCGTGGCATACGATGGTACATCATAATGCCAGGGAATATCTAGGTAGTTTGGAATGATTTGCAGGCCCACAGTCTTGTCAAGTAAGTCATTGATTGGATAACTTTAGCAGTCTTCATTCGTAGTGCAAAGCTGAACAGTTCACACATAGGTGTCTAAGGTATGCACCTAATCATTTCCAACCAAAACCACGGTGTCCCCGGCCCGATCCAAGACAACCTAGGGTTGAGTGCTACTTCTAGAAACGGTAGGCCCTTTGAATTTTAGGTTCTGTCAAGTTACTAAGTTCAGCCAGGGCTCCTCATAGAGCTATCTATGTCATACCTTTACTCGATGGTTATAGAACGTGCTGGACTGGAAATAGGTCACGGATATGCGCATGGTGTTGTATACCAAATCCCGATGCATCCGAAACGCGCGAGGACAGCCGCAAATACTCTAATGTTGCCTCCTTGCAGGCGTCACTTACTTCGTATGTGAACCAACGCGTAGGTACGCTGGACGCTGTGACAGCGGCAATGTGCCGGAGTACGACGAAGAAAGAAGTTCCGACATGATTGCATCCACATTGGTGCACAGCAGTGGCAATTATGTGCTATGGTACTGGGATCTACAGTCACTTTGGTGTTTCTTATGGATTGGAACCTTCTTGTCACTTCCACCGGCATGGGTATGCTAGTACTCATGTCTGTCTTACCGATACGCTATCAGGCGCCCTTGCTTCTTTGCCATTTGACGAATTCCGCACAGTTTGTTCATCCCATCTCGAAGAATGGAAACTTTATGCGAAATGACTGTTCTGGTAAACACGAAGTAAGGTCACGTCTATGTAGAAGAGAGCGTCCCGTCATCGCTGCAGATCGGCTGTCTGCTGTCGGTAATTGTCGGGAGATCTTGGATTTGCGCTTAAACGATTCGTCGCGATGAAGCCCGACATGGTGTCTGATCATGTGCAAAGTCTCAAAGCTTGTCAAGACCTCGCTCGTATGTATGCGGTAAGGCCGGGCTGCAGACGGGACGCCCTGGCACAACTCACCTTCCACTCCTGTTAGAGAAAGAGGCCTTGTTTGCCTCTTCAAGCTGTAAGTGCTCTTGCTTTTTGAGGCATGGGTATGATGGCAACGTTGACGTGGGCATAGAGCATAGGTCTGTGGAAAATATGCACGTATGCTTTTTGGGTAAGCACCAAGAACGAGTTGTATTCGCCATTGCTTCATACTCTATTCAGACATGTGAACAGGAAGACTATCACTCTACAGGTATATAAGAGCTTGTATCATCTTTAATTCATCAAAAGTCAGTGCCATGTCAATGCTCTGAAAGAATTCCTTCCTATAATCCGCGTTTCGTTGCTCTGGAGCAATCATGTTTCGGGGTACCATCTTATACATTCTCCTTGCCACAGCAGGCTTGGTATTCAGGGCGTCGCATCCAGGCTTCAAACAGCTCCTTGAATTATTTATCGCCTCTGTTGTAATCAGCATTGTGTTCCTCCTGTCCAAACTGATCATAGCAGCCTGTCTGTGGCGACGCCTGATCGTCCTCCACTCCGATGTCAGGAGCGACTTTGTAGGCAAACCCCTTCTCTTTCCAGCCCGATTATCCCATGCACGCAGGTTCCCACAGATTGAGCGATACAATTACTGGTATGACTACTTCATGGTGGGAGTGCCAGTTGGACTTCGCGGCCGCATTGGGAACCTTCTCTCTATCGATAATCTGCCTGCCCAGGAGCACAGCCGGGAGAAATGCTGGTTTACCATCGATCCCGCCTATTATCTCGATCCCGGCAGCGGCGATCGATCCTTGCAAGAGAAGTTGTATCTCTTCTTACGGTCTCGGGTATGTCCGTTTCGAACCGGTTCTTCAAAGGCTTCGAACAGGAATAACACCTTCCAGGGCGAGAATCCCCAAGAGTTCCCATATGCATACCTCATCAGCGTCCCTCGTTTTCTATGGTGGCAGAAAAGTGCCATCAGCTACTGGTATCTATACTCGTCCGAGCGCAAGTTGACGGCAATGATCATGGAGATAAACAACTCTTTCTATGAAAAACGAAACATCTTCTTCCCTCTGACGGGGGATGGCATCGCTGTTGATTCTCCCCAGCCCCAAGCTACTACGATCACTGCCACAAAGAAGGCTACGAAGGAGCCCGTCTCCATTCGCTTCCAATACTCTACATCTCAGAGCAAACACTATAAAGGTTCCTGGGAGAAGCTGATCTTTGGGTCTCCATTTGAAAAAGTAGGAGGATCCATGACGGCCAAGTTCGTCGACCCCATGCTGGGGCCCTCGCTTCAATCTAACCTGAGCTCCAATACCCCCGATGGCCAGGTGAAGGTGACTAGTCGTCTTGCTTCATGGGGGGAGCCTGTGGACCCGTTATTGTCGGACAGTTGGAGCGTTGCGCGCTTCGTCGCCCGTTGGACGCACGTCGGTGCGCTGTCTGCGCCACGTATCGTCAAAGAGGCGCTTAGAATCCGGTTTCGCGGGAATCTGCAGTACCTGCAGCGACCTGAGGTTCGGGCGGACAGTGTTCCGCGCAAGCAAACCAAGGTTGAAAGGTAATGCTCCTCTCATATACTCCTCTGCCCATGGGTTCAGACATCTAACGTCACTTGTATTTCGGCAGAACCATGGAACTATTCTTCCGGGAGTATCTGTCTCAACTCGCAGCGCACTGCCTATTTCCGATCTCCATCAGATACACCCCTCCAAAATGGCTACATTTTGAATCCATCACCTTTCACTCTCCCATGACCCCAACGTCCTGCCCTCGGCCCGTCCTTACGATCACTCCCCTCACCCCACGATTCTACGCCTCCTTCCCGGAGCACTCAAACGCTGTAGAAGCTTTCTCAGCGGAGACAACGGCGTCCCTCACAAACGCTGACCCGAACTCTCGCCGTCTGGAGGTATCCGATAGCACACTCCTGGATCAAGTGCTCAGTACAGCAGCGCAGTTCCTAGACCGCGAAGGAGAAAAGACAACTGTGCAGAGTAGCAAGCCAGCACACAGGTGGTTCGAGTGTAAGCTGCTCGAGGCTATTATCGCACGTCTTCGCGGTTCCCGTTCCACCACTTTCATGGATCGGTTCGTGCTATCTCATTTCCCCGCTGCAAAAGATCAATTGGCCTACCAACGCAATATCCTACGCTGGCACCTTGCCCGCCGTCTCCCTATCGAATCCCAGGCCATCGTGACGTTGTGTTTCATTGCTGTGCGGACGGCTATCGTGGGCATTGTGTTGCGATGTGCATACTCTGTCTGGGCAGAGACAGAGGTGGTTCGATGGCTTGTTGACACGGCCAACATCACGCCTGATATTGGTGCGCTGGCTTACGGCGGGTGGGAGATGGTAACTGGATATATTGGGGAGTATTACTTGAATCCGTTTGCTTGGGGGGAGGGGTTGTGAGGACGCTGTTGGCAGTACCTGGAGACCTTTAATGTACCTAGGTGGTCTTCCTTGCTGGCTAGCCTAGGGCCGTGGCTGGAATACATTTCACAGGCGAGTTGGCCACATGAACTTGGCTTTGGATTTTTCACAGAAGGTGCGATCCATAATACAGAGATAGTGAAGACGAAACGAATAAAGACGTCCAAGAACCGAGTACGGAGTAGTTCGGGAACTCTGTCGTGAGGCTGAGCATTAGCCTCAACGCTGGGGGGCCGCCAGTGCGATCGGGTGGTTGCCCAGCAGCAGGTACCAGGTACCGAGTGAGACTAGCCTAAGCGACTGGGACTCTGTGGTCAAGAAGACCCCGAAGGATTCTCATTTCCCGAGTTGCTGGGTTGATCCAGGCGCCTGTCACGGATCGTCTGAATCAAGGTGGCTGGCCTGAGAGCGAGCTGATTCGGTCGGTGCCTGGTTAGTGAGTTACGCAAGGTCTGGCTGAAGGCGCCAGGACGTGGTCCGTGAGAGTGGGATCTTCGGCGAAGTCCTAGTCAGGGCGACTATTGACGGATGGAAGGGATATTTGACAAATCATCCAGGATGTCCGAACATGGCCATTGGGGTTTCGTGGCTCTTGCCTGGAGAATCAGTAGATGCATTCTTCTCCGACTATTTCTGAAGTATTGAGGATGGCGAAGAGATGGAGCAAGACCATCCGTCAGTCCATCCAAAAGGGGGATGAAGGCAGCCGATGACTAAGGAGGAGCTAAGCCCGAAGCGGACCCGGTGGATCGCATTCTCACGTGGCGACCGGCGGGGAGAGGATCTGCGCTTACCTCATCCGGTCGTTGTTTTGTGTCTGCATTCGGATGTCCAATACAAAGTATCATACAGCTGTGTACGAGGCAAGCCACGGGGAACAGGTACATGTGCCATCTTATCAGCGGAAATATACTCGTCGCATATTATAACCCAATGGTGAACGGTCTCTGCATGGCTTCTCGCGTGGCTGGCGGTGGCTCTTCTGATCCATCCATCCATTCTCCCCACAGCGATCTCATCGCCGCCTCCCTAATTTTCACTAGTCGCTGGCGCTGCAAACCTTCTGCGCGCTGCATTCAGCAATTCTGACGTGGTGATTCCGTCGGCCGGTGGATCCCACCACGATAAGCGTGCTTTGCAATTGTCCATCAGCTGGCTGATCTCGATGGATTTATATTTCCGCTCTCCGATCGATCTCGGTCCGTCAATCGGACTTCATCTTTTTCCTCGTCCTATATTGCTTTCCACTCCCCCCCTGGGCCCTCGACGTCTCGATTGCAGCCACGTGTGGCATCATTTAAAGACACAGCAATTCCTTCTCCAAGCGCCGACATTCGCATTCTGCGACAATCCTCACCCTCTCCCTCGACCGTGTCTCGGGATCCGCCTAGTCGGCGCTTCCGGTGCCTTTTCCATCCGTGTTATTGGCCCCCCTCAAAGTCCAGGCTCATCCAAATCAAAGTCCCTGCCACCCGCGGCTACTGAATCGTGCCATTGCAAGG
Source organism: Aspergillus aff. floccosus IMV 01167 (assembly GCA_001931935.1). Lineage (NCBI taxonomy): Eukaryota > Fungi > Ascomycota > Eurotiomycetes > Eurotiales > Aspergillaceae > Aspergillus > Aspergillus aff. floccosus IMV 01167. The sequence continues at coordinate 128,665 of MSJE01000015.1, forward strand.
GTTTCTAAAACAATCGTTCGTCTCGACTCCCGTCTAGCGTCGGATGGCGTCGTTGTTATTTTGAGCTCTCCTCGACCAATCCGCCTGGGGTCCCCTATCAGACTCGCGACCCTCGAAAACGATTAAGTATAACAGACAGTTCGAGACTCGTCGAGCTGCTGTTCGTCCACTTGTGTTGCGTTAGATTTCGTCCAGGCTGGCCTTGGGACACAATCTTCCTCTTGTCGTATATCCTACCGATTTTTCTTGCACCTTCACAGAATCGCTAGTTCTGCAATCATGTCTTCGACCACTCTAATGACGTTTCTTCTGTGGGTATTTTCGCACCGTTCGTCCGATCTCATGCTAATTGGCCATCAAGCTCAACCAACCCCCAGGTCAAGTCGGTCAAATTATTGGGCTCGTGGGACAACTTCTCCAAGCCCTATATCATGGAAAGAGACAAGCGCGTCGGTCCTGGTCATTGGAGGGGATGCCACAGCTTCACCGATATCATTTGCGACGGATCTCCTAGAAACATGGCCACTGCACGCTCAGGTGGCCTCAAAATGGGAGGCACCTACTGGTACTACGTACGTTCACTGTCACCTACTTCCCCCGCATCCAGGAAGCTAACAAAGACTGCAGTACGTGTTAGACAACGATATGGAATTCTTTAACCAGGCCGAACCCGTTACTTCTCACTGTCCCCTTCTCCCCGGACAACCCGTCAATGTTCTCCAAGTGCCCATCATTCTTCCCGATACCCGAGCAGCCCGGGCCGGCGATGGCAGCGCTGGCGCTTTGAACGCCGATCAGCGGACAATGAACCCAGATGACAAGTACATGAACCCACGACGACCTCCTAAGCCGAAACTCCGTCTGCGCACGTCGCCTCCCCTGTTACAACAGCCGGCTCCAAATTGGTCGTTCAACACTTCTCCATTGGGCCTGATTACCAACAAGAGCGTCTCCCAGCCGACCAGCTCATCGGTAAGGGGCAAGAAACAAGACGTAGGCTACGGCTCGTCCAAGCCCGCGCGGTCGGTGTCTCCACCGCGCTCTCGAGGCTTGCGGGCAGCGTTCCGGCAATGGAATGCGTCGTCGCCGGATCTCGGTGCCGCGTACAGTCGGGATGGCGAGCTTGAGAGACCAGTGGCGGCGCACGGATTTATGGCCCCTGAAACATCCCAGGATTGCAATCTTGGATTCGATCTGCAGTCGCGGAACAGTTCCAGGAGTTTGTCACCAACCAATGCGACCGACCCGAAGAATGACGTTACTCCAAGACGCCCCGCGTCTACTTGTGAGCGTGGCTTCATGCCATTGTCTATTCGGGACCGGCGTGCTCTGAACTCGAAGTCCGCGGAGCACGCATTACCTCGGAACCCGTTAACTGTGCAGACTAGGCCAGATATCAAGATTTCCGCCGTGGTCGATAGTCGCAATATCCATTACCATGCGACTCAGGAGTCGATCTCGTCGTTGGACTCGCTTGTGTTACAACCAACGGCGACTATTCCCCGTTTGTCAGAAGATGCGACGACCCCGACTCCGTTCAATTTTCGAGAAAAGCGCCTGCCGACGCTACCAAATTCGCCATCATCCGTTATGGACGAGGCGCTCCGCGATCTGGAGGAGCGAGAGCGAGAGCTGGATACCGAGAACCTTGGCAGTCACTTTTCGGATTTCAGTGAAACGGACGACTCAATCGCCAGCGACTCGCCCTGTGAGAGAAGCCACTTTTCTGAGTGGAGTACGGATACCGAGTTCGTTTCGCCAGAGTCCATGACATCCTCGCTGGCATTCGGCGACGATACCCAGAACTCTCCCGTTCCGGACACCTTGGAAGTTCCCGATCTATGGAAAACCTCGGCTCCGACCGAAGCCAGTGATCCCGATACTCCCCATCTTACCGTCAATTCCAAACTATCCCCTACGACGGTTGGTGCCGACTCGCCGCGTCTGGAACTTCCCCTTCCTCAGCTGAGTGGACCGTTCTCTCCATCCGATCTAGACGTGCCGGGTCTATGTATCGAGGATGCGGACGAGGTGGAGAGCAATCCAAAGCGGCATGCGGCTTTCTTTGGAGCAATCAAATCCATTGAATCTCTTGGACTCTCCCACAGTCCGGACGCCTCGGCGATCCACTTCCCCCGGGGTGTCAAAGGCGATGCTGTGAACGGCGAGAATCGCGTTACCTCAGGGGAGGGTGCTGACCGTTACAGCAAGGCATCTTTCCCTGGCCAGTCCGCCATGCAGGAAATGATGGACGAATTGGGCTATTTGAAGAACATGATCCAGTCAGGTACTGGAGGAGTTGAGGATATCTGAGATGTTTAGTGCTGGAAGGAAACCAGGTAGCATTTGCATAGATCATAGACGTAATGTACATTATCAGCGGAATTCAATACATTCTACCATTTTGTTTTACTCTTGAATCTGTAACATCAGTTATCCTGCAGCACCGCGTCGCGACATGTTGACTTTTGTAGTTTGTATTATCCCGCAGTGGGAGTTTGGGGGAACAAAAAACAACGCGACTGCAAAACACCGCCTGCCAAGACTGCTCCCCATCCATCCCTCCAAGATCCAAACCAGCGGTACTCACCAACAAAGTCCACGTCTGTCGACAAGATAATGTATTGAATGCGAGACGGATCTTCCAACACAAACAAACATGGCCAGTGATGGTTGTCAATCTTCCTCGCTGCGCCATGAGCCGCGGCTTACACCCGTCGGAGAGAAGTCGTTGCCCGCCAAATGCAAGCCAGGCAGCCTGACGTACTGTCCCACCATGGACCTGATCGCCGTCGTCACCAAGGATGACGAACTATGTGTTTTTCGCCTGAACGGGCAAAAGGTCTTTGGGGGCTCCTTCAAGGGCGACCCCTACCTGGATGAAGACGACGGTGGAGGAGAGATCCGAGGGTTAATGTGGAAAAACAATGGTGCGGTTCCTTCACTACTATGTTAATATGCTACGCTTCGATCTTTCTCTCTGTCTTGTTCACTCTTGCTAATAATTACCAGGCCATCTGCTTGCTGTCGCGTGCGCGGACAACACAGTCCGTATCATTAGTTCGTACACTGGGAAAACAGTCCATCACTACCATGCATACCAGCCAGAAGACGAATCCAAGCCTGTGAAAGTCACCTGTCTGGGATGGGGAGTAAACTTCACAGACAGCAGGGCGGCGCAGCGTCATCTGCAGGACGCCAGCAATCAGATCACCCTTGACGAGCTGTTGTCGCCAGACACGAACCCTTCGACAGCTGCAGCCCTGTTCCGGGCCGATCTTCCGCGCGAACTTGCCCTCTTGGATGTAGAAAACTCCTTACCCAAGCTAAGTACACTACCAGCGACCGGAAGCGAGTAAGTGCACGACCCCGACTTCCTAACCAGCTGTCTCGTCGCTAACTCGGAGGCACCAGGGACGACGTGTTTAGTTCCCGCGCGTCCATCGACGCGATATTCCATTCTGCATCCAAAAGCACCAGTGACGCCGTGGACGTCCTGCTGGTCGGCGCAGACGACGGCACAGTCCATCTGCGGATCTTCGATTGCTTCGAGATCGGCTCTTTCCAGGTCGGAAGTTCCGTGGGCAGCGCGGAGCAGTGCACGATCCTGCGCCATGCGTCCCACCCGCTGAGCTCGACCCATGCGTTGCTGGCTTCCACCGCATCGACGGGTACTGGTTCGGACGCGTTGTCCTTGCTCACGCTGGACCTGCGGTTTATTACGCGGTCCGGACGGTATCTCGCCCTCCTCGCGTATAAGACCACGCAGCTGCAGAACTTGCTGCGCTATATTAGCCAGGTGCAGCGGCAGGTCGAGCTGGAGTGGAAGAACGCGCAGGAGCTGCCGATGAGGTATATGCGCAGTGTCAATCAGGATTTGGAGGAAAAGTGTCATTGTGACTTTGTTACGGCGGCGTATCATCTCGTCGTGACGGGGGATTGTTTTGAGCCGTTACGGGAGTTTCTGGTCGATATTGTCGGCGAAAGGGTAGGTTTCATGTGTTCTTTTAAGCTGGATTGAGAGCTGACGAGTTTCAGGGACACAAACGATGGGAGAAGGCCGTCTCGACGGGGTATGAAAATGTGCGTCGCTTAACACATGAGTGCCTTCTACCTGCTCTGGAACGATGTGAGGTGTTGCTCAGTCGGCTTATCGGACTGTCCAAGTTTCATAAATTGAGCGAAGTGCTCGGGCTGGAGACTTCGGATTTGAACGCCATCGTCGAGACGCTGGATTGTCTTCATCTCTTGGCCCACAATATCCTTATTTACACGAACGAGGAACTTACCCAGTTCAACGCGTTCTCCCGATGGCTTCGCCATGAGATCGATATGCAGAGTGCCGAGCCGATGTCTCAGACGCTGGAAGAGCTCATGGACAAGACCGATTTGGTCGAATACCCCCAGACGCTCAAGTATATTAGGGGTGCCCTGACCAAGAGCACCTTGCCGAAATTCGTACAGCAATTGCCCATGATGGGCCAGCCACGACCACCCCCGGCTGCATCAGACAAATGGGCGCCAACGGGGCAGGATCGGTCATTCTACGACAAGTTTAAGAAGCTTTTGGAGCACCAGGTCCAGAACTCGAACGATGAGAATACCAGCGAGACACCCAAACTCAATGATCTGACCCGGCGGTTGGGACTCCAGTTCGAAAAGGTGTTTGGTCAGATTGCGCTGACGCAACGTCGGGGCATCCTGCATCGATCGCCACTATCCCTCCATGCTGATTGTGATATGGATGTTGCTGATGTGACTATGCGATACGAGGTAACTGTGCACTGTGGCTCTTCTACTGCCGGGGTAGTTACTGATTATTGTAGGACGCTGAGGGACAAAGTTTGTGTGTGATATATGTGGCGACCAAATCCGTCAAGTCACCCCGCTTACGTTCGTAATGTCCTTTGGCATATTGGCGGACCAAGCTAACCCTTTGTCTAGTCTACGTCTACCGCGTGGTTCTCGACTGCGAGAACGGCGTCAGCTCGACGCGAAACACCGCTGTCGGGACTCTGGATTTCCAGGAGGGTGAAGTGCGGCAGATCCAGTTCGTGGCGGATGAGACGGTGATGATTCTCTGGGCCTGTGAGAACAGTAAGTCTGCCACCCGGGATATGGGTGAGACAGATGCACGGATGAGTGCTAACATGGTGTGTAGAAGTTTCTCATCTTCTAAATTTTAGGCTTACTCCTACCACTGGGGGTGAGCTGGACACACCCAATGAGCCCACCATACAGCTCCCGATCGATTTCACGGACGTAGAGTCCAAACCAGGCGAGACATCACCTGCGGTGAAGCCGATGATGGTGAATGTCTTCTCTTGGGGCCTGGTGAAACATATATTCCCGGCGTCGGGGCCCAAGGCTCGGCCGCTCCGAGTGGACGTCAACGGACGACGTGGACGCCGGGCGATCTGCGTACTTTATGGAGATAGTATGCGGTATGAGGTGTTGGATTTGGATGTGGAGCTGGACGAAGAAGGAGAGGAGGGAGAGGAGTAGGAGTCATGATACAATCTAGAATAGCAATGAGCTGGGCTTTGTTCTTGTTCGTTTGTATGTAGTCGAAGCTTCTATACAATATATTTCTAGAAAGACAATCAAAGCGATTTAAAATACCTAAGGGTTGGTGGTCGCACCAACCGGCGTTCTGACCGTTGTTTGTCATTGTTCCTTTTGACGGTCTGAGCTTTGTGACGGTTGAGGGTCGCGACGGGCACTAGATGGAATTACGCAAGCAATTCTCCGGTTTCGAGGGACCGAGATCAATGAATCCATCCAGTGCTGAGGGTCCATTAGGTGATGGGATTTGTGCGATGGGGTTGAAATGCGCTGGTGGAGGAGGAAACGATAGCGGTCGCCGGGGCCACGGGAGGGGACAGTGGGTGGAGCGCTGGAAGCAGCAAAATCAAAACAAGCAAAACACCGCAAAGAGGGGCAGGCAACGATGATTCATGATTCTTTGTTTGGTATGTGGTGGGAGGTGAAGTCGATTGTCGCGATGCGGTGACAAGGGTCAAAGTCAAAGAAGAGCTTGTATATGAAAACAGGAAGATCAGCCTTTCTAGAAGACCGAACGGATATCGGGAATGGAAGGCCTGGCTGGAGGACTACTGATTGCTGCTGGGTTGATGCTGGTGGTCTTGCAGCAATCCCGCCCACTGACGGGCGGCGGTAATACATGCGTCATATACGGTAGATTAATGACTAAGATGGAGCCCTAGCCAATCATACCCCATACGGATGGACTACCAGAACGGTACGATACCTCCTGTTGCTCTCCCTCGCCCGGCTGTCTCTGTTCCCCTCCTTCGTCCTCTCTCCCTCTCCCTCTCTTCCCTCTCTCTTGGATTTGGCCCTGCATTTCCCTCTCCTTCTTTTAGTTCGACTGGTTTTGAAATCAGAAAAGGGGAAAAAAAAAAAATAGTCAAGCGACAACTCCAACCCGCTTTATACTTGCCTATCCTCTTCTCCCTCCTTATCCGGTGCCGGGCGTGATTGATTTTTCCTTGCCTCCTTCTCTTGCCGTCTGACGAAAGTCCTGGTGGTGGATGTCTCGTCATATATCCACAAAAACAGCCTTCCGTCTCAACTCCACACAATAATTGTCCTCTTCTTCTTCCACTCCCTCCCTTTCCTTTCTCCCTCTCTCTCCTCCAGAACCTTAATTTTTCGCCTCTTGCAGTACTTCCTCTAAATCTTCGTTGGGGAGGTTTCTCATTTTCGTCGCTTTTCTTTTTTCTGTTCTGTTCTACTTTTTCTTTTTCTCTCGCCTTTCTGCTCGTGACTGGTCGATTCCCGCATCGGCAAGATGAACGTCACTCAGGTGTTGGAAAACACCCTGTCGCCAGGTACTTCCCCCTCCCCGTCTGTTCCGATTCTGTGTTATAGAAAATCCAGTTTAGAATCGAAGAACTTGGCTGATCAGAAACTTCGTCTTCCTAATTTATAGATGCGACGACGCGTACAAATGCTGAGCAGCAGTTGCTTCACGCTGCTGAAGTCGACTTCGTATGTCGACCCCCGAGAACTTCCCTCCGCCCTCCAACCCAGCTAACCAACCCGTCTCTGGACTGATAGGCTCAATATCTCATCACCCTGGGTCAAGAACTCGCAAATGAGGATTCCGCCTCTCACATCCGAACCGCCGCCGGTATCGCCCTAAAGAACGCCTTCACTTTCCGAGATGTCGCGAAGCTGCGCGAAGTCCAGAACAAGTGGCTGCAACAGATCAGCCCGGAGATCAAGACACAGGTCAAGGATCTTGGTCTGAAGACCCTCAACTCCAAGGATGGCCGTGCCGGTCAATCCGCCGCCCAGTTCATCGTCTCCATCGCCGCCATCGAGCTGCCTCGCAATGAGTGGCCCGAATTGATGAACATCCTGGTCCAGAATGTCGCCTCCGGTTCCGACCAGCTCAAGCAGGCCTCGCTGATCACCATCGGTTTCATCTGCGAGTCCCAGGATGCCGAGCTCCGCGAGAGTCTCGCGGCTCACTCTAACGCCATTTTGACCGCCGTGGTTCAGGGCGCCCGCCGGGAGGAGCCCAATATGGATATTCGTTTCGCCGCCATCAAGGCCCTCAGTGACTCTGTCGACTTTGTGCGGTCCAACATGGAGAACGAGGGTGAACGGAACTACATCATGCAGGTTGTCTGCGAGGCCACGCAGGCCGATGATCTCCGCATTCAGGCCGGTGCCTTTGGTTGCCTGAACCGTATCATGGGCGCCTACTATGAGAAGATGCGCTTCTACATGGAGAAGGCGCTGTTTGGTCTGAGCATTATGGGTATGAAGAGCGAGGAGGAGGATGTCGCCAAGCTGGCTATTGAATTTTGGTGCACGGTCTGTGAGGAGGAAATCGCCATCGAAGATGACAACGCTGCGGTTCGTTTGGGCCTCTCCCATTTCACATTTCACTCCGTCTTTCCCTTTTACTAACTAAATGGTTTATAGGCTCAAGCCGATGGTATTACCGACAGTCGCCCGTTCTTCGGCTTCGCTCGCGTGGCCTGCAGAGAAGTCGTGCCGGTCCTGTTGCAGTCGATGTGCAGACAGGATGAAGATGCCACCGAGGACGAGTACAATGTCTCTCGTGCCGCCTACCAGGCTCTGCAACTCTACGCCCAGTGTGTCCAGGGCGACGTCATCGCGCCAGTCCTCGCCTTCGTTGAGGAGAACATCCGTAATGAAGATTGGCGCCACCGGGATGCTGCTGTTGCCGCTTTTGGCGCTATCATGGATGGACCTGACCCTAAGATCCTCGAACCCCTGATCAAGCAGGCTCTCGGCGTCCTTGTCGGTATGATGGAGGACAGCTCGATCCAAGTTCGTGATTCGGCCGCCTACGCCCTTGGTCGCGTGTGCGACTTTTGTTCTGAAACCCTTGACCCTGACGTGCATTTACAACCCCTTATCTCTTGCCTCTTCAACGGCCTTGCCAGCACCCCGAAGATTGCCAGCTCTTGCTGTTGGGCATTGATGAATGTCGCCGACCGCTTTGCCGGCGATATTGGAGCTCAGACCAACCCCCTTTCGAAGCATTTCGAAGACAGCGTCAAGTCGCTCCTTGCCCTTACGGAGAGGTACGTTCCAAGAACAGTCTTTTGACCGAACCGCCCCAGTTCTAACCCCCAGACAGACAAGATGCGGACAATCAGCTTCGTACTGCCGGATATGAAGTCCTCAACTCTTTCGTTACCAACGCTGCGAATGACAGCCTTCCTATGGTCGCGACCCTCTCTGATGTCATCATCCAGCGCCTGGAGCACACTATCCCTATGCAGCAGCAGGTTGTGAGCGTTGAGGACCGCATTACCCTCGAGGAGATGCAGACCAGCTTGACTAGCGTCCTCCTTGTAAGTTCCTACCCTTCCAACCAAATAACCGAGGACATTGCTGATTATTTAGGCGATTGTGCAACGCCTCGAGACCGACATTAAGCCTCAGGCCGACCGCATCATGCACGTGATGCTTCAGGTCCTGACAACTGTTCCTCCCAAGTCCAGCGTGCCCGATGTGGTCTTTGCGACCGTTGGTGCCATTGCGAACGCGCTGGAAGAGGAGTTCGTCAAGTACATGGACTCTTTCACTCCCTTCCTGTACAACGCTCTTGGCAACCAGGAGGAGCCTGGTCTCTGTTCGATGGCTATTGGTCTGGTCAGCGACATCGCTCGCGCTTTGAACGAGAAGGTCCAGCCTTACTGCGATACCTTTATGAACTACCTGCTCAACAACTTGAGAGTAAGTTATTCCTCATGTTTACCTTGCTTCGTTAGACAGCCTTGACTAACGACAATGCAGAGCTCGACCAACCAACTCAAGCCTGCCATTCTCGAGACGTTTGGTGATATCTCCCAGGCTATCGGGACGCAGTTCGACACCTACTTGCCTGTTGTTGCTCAGGTGCTCCAGCAGGCTTCCATTGTCACCGCTAGCGCCGACGTGACTCTGGAAATGATCGACTACATTGTCTCTCTTCGTGAGGGCATCATGGATGCCTGGGGTGGTATCCTTCTTACCTACAAGGGCAAGCCACAGGGTAAGGAACGCTCCTCGGATTCTATCTACACCGGGTGCTAACCAATCACAGTCTCTCAGCTTCAGCCTTATGTTGAGTCTATCTTCCAGCTTCTGCACTTGATCTCTCAGGACCTTGCTCGGAGTAGCGAGGGCCTGATGAGATCCTCGATGGGCGTTCTTGGGTGAGCACTGCCTTTTCAAAGTATTCTATATTCCAGAACACGACTAACTAAACTTTCAGTGATCTGGCTGAAGCTTTCCCCAACGGCGAGTTTGCGGCTTTCTTCCGTAACGAATGGGTCACTGCTCTTGTTCGCGACACCCGCCAGAACCGCGACTTCAGCTCGCGCACTATTGACACTGCTCGTTGGACTCGCGAACAGGTCAAGCGCCAAATAAATTTGTCCACTGCCGCTGCGATGGCATAAAAGCAACGTCACACCTGTCGAGTCACCAATTGCGTGCCCGGCGACCGCCCCGTTGGAGCAAGGCACCATCTTAGGTCCGCTCAGGGAAGTGACGCCGTGGTAACGTTCCGTTTACCTGAGTAACTCCATGCTACATGGGACACTCGGATGCCGTGCCGCTCCTGATTGCTGCACATTGGTGTGCGATCTGAAGTGACGGAGAAAGCCTGACCAAGGCTGACAAGACTTCCTTGAGTTACGCACGATAGCATCAGACACCTTCCCCAATCTCCCTCGAATCCTCTTCAATCACCATTTCTTCCCCTGGCCTTCCGGGCTATCGTCTGGAAGGTCGAATCCCCGTTTTCGGAATCTCACTCGCCCCCATTTCATGACTCCTCCCAACGCATGTTACTGCTTCTCTGTTGGCCTTTTGTTGCATTTCATTTTCCCCATTCTACCATCTTTATTACCTTCTACTTTCTCAGCTCCTTTTCCCCCCGTTTTACGCTTCATGTCAGTTTTAATTAGAGAAGACCCCCATAGCATTTACCTCATGTATGCCCGAGAAGTCATGTAACCCCTTGAGAGAAGCATTGCCACGATTTCCTTCCCTGTGCCTCGTATAATTTCTGTCATCAAAAAGATTCTGCCTGTATAGAGAATGATAAAAACCTTTTGAGTCAACCTGTTTTATAAAGAAGTTGCGTGTAATTACGAAGTTATTTGCATGAGACAGGTGGCGACTGGGAGATGTTGTTATCACCACGTGACATATCAGATAAGGGCTCTAGCGGGATAACCCTACTCCCGCACATCGGCGAAAACCTCATCACTTTTCATTCCGTCGCGCTTTGCTCCCTCTCACCTCACCCCAGCACTCCTCGTCCATCCTCGAGGTATGTACACCATGTTGTTCCCCCCCCTTATACAGCCTCTCAGCTAGTCTGGGAGAGCAATCATCGGGGATCCCTGGTCTTTTTTTCGCCTGAAAAATGGGGGAAAACCAGCGGGAGGAACCGATGATACGCATCTCTCATCACGGCACGGGCTGAAGAACCCTTCATATATATTGGGCACTCTTTGCGCTCGAGGACTACTGGTGGCTGACTGTTTTGGGACGCTGGTTTCTCTGCGCGCCGCCAATGTGTTGGCGGTCGGAGGGAAATTCTTTGTCCGTCGAAAATTTTTAGATACCTCATTTCCGGTGAAAACCTATCTTTCGATTTGAGAATCTCGATCTCTACCCGTCAAAATGGTCAAGACCTCCGTCCTCAACGATGCGCTTAACGCCATCAACAACGCCGAGAAGGCTGGCAAGCGCCAGGTCCTGATCCGCCCCTCCTCCAAGGTCATCGTCAAGTTCCTCTCTGTCATGCAGAAGCACGGTATGTGGAGATTGCTCGTATACGTTTTTTTTTTTTTTTTTTTTTTTTTTTTTTTTTTTTTT